>JADBJO010017406.1:17500-20000 GCA_016801955.1 Conus betulinus | reverse complement strand
GCACAGAACCTGTGGCAAGACTTACGTAAATCTACACAACTGACCATAGCTGACCGTACCTGATTGGACAGATCTGATGACAGAACTTATGGCAAGACTGACTTCAATGTACACAACTGACCATACCTGATTTGACGGAACTGTTCACACTCCAGACACCAGTAAACAGGATTGATCACAAACAATACCCGACTTGCGAGAACTGACGTCAGAATAATACCTAATTGAACAAAACTGATCCCAGCCCATACCTGACTGGACAGATTCGATGACAGAACCGTAGCCGATCGGACAGAATTGATCAAGAAGCATGTCTGACTTGACGGAAAAGATGAGAAGAAAAGCCTGACTGGAAAGATTTCATCACCATACTGTATGAAACTGGATGACAACTGATGGAAAGATGTCATCACAGTACTGTATGGAACTGGATAACAACTGATGGAAAGATGTCATCACAATACTTTTGAAACTGGAAGACAACTGATGGAAAGATGTCATCACAATACTTTTGAAACTGGAAGACAACTGATGGAAAGATGTCATCACAATACTTTTGAAACTGAAAGACAACAGATGGAAAGATGTCATCACAATACTTTTGAAACTGGAAGACAACAGATGGAAAGATTTCATCACAATACTTTTGAAACCGGAAGACAACAGATGGAAAGATGTCATCACAATACTTTTGAAACTGGAAGACAACAGATGGAAAGATGTCATAATACTTTTGAAACCGGAAGACAACAGATGGAAAGATTTCATCACAATACTTTTGAAACCGGAAGACAACAGATGGAAAGATGTCATCACAATACTTTTGAAACTGGAAGACAACAGATGGAAAGATGTCATCACAATACTTTTGAAACTGGAAGACAACAGATGGAAAGATGTCATCACAGTACTTTATGAACCTGGAAGACAACAGATGGAAAGATGTCATCACAGTACTGTATGAACCTGGAAGACACAGATGGAACGAAAACTGGATGGCAAATGATGGATGTCCAACATGACAAAATAGATGAGAAAAAAAGCCCTGACTAGAAAGAAAATCACAGTACTGTAACAAACTGGTTGACACCTGATGGCAATTCCATACCGGCTTCGACAGAACTGATGTCAGAACCAAAACCTGCGAGGACAGAACTGATAACAGGACCATATCGGATCGGACAATACTGTTCACACACTGTACCTCAGTGGACAGAACTGATGACAGGACCATATCGGATCGGACAGTACTGCTCACACACTGTACCTCAGTGGACAGAACTGATCATAGAGCCATACCTGACTGGACAGAACCTATCCGCAACACCATACCTGACTGGACAGAACCTATCAGCAACACCATACCTGACTGGACAGAACCTATACGCAACACCATACCTGACTGGACAGAACCTAGCTGCAACACCATACCTGACCTGTGCGTAACACCATACTTAATCGCACCGAACTGATGGCAGCACCATATCCAATCCCCAAACAACTGTCTTAGAATTAGACAGAACTGTTCACAAATCATACTTGAGTGGACAGAACTGACGTCACATCCCTATCTGAGTAGACTGAACTGATAATAGATCTTCCCTAATTGGACCGAACTGACGTCACGTCCTTGTCTGATTGGACAGAACTGACGTAACATCCTTATCAGAGTGGACAGAAGTGACGTCACGTCCTTATCAGAGTGGACAGAACTGGCGTCACATCCTTATCAGAGTGGACAGAAGTGACGTCACGTCCTTATAAGAGTGGACAGAACTGGCGTCACATCCTTATCAGAGTGGACAGAACTGACGTCACGTCCTTATCAGAGTGGACAGAACTGACGTCACTTCCCAATCAGAGTGGACAGAACTGACGTCACATCCTTATCAGAGTGGACAGAACTGACGTCACGTCCTTATCAGAGTGGACAGAACTGACGTCACGTCCTTATCTGAGTGGACAGAGCTGACGTCACGTCCTTATCTGAGTGGACAGAACTGACGTCACGTCCTTATCTGAGTGGACAGAACTGACGTCACATCTTTATCTGAGTGGACAGATCTGACGTCACGTCTTTTTCTGAGTGGACAGAACTGACGTCACGTCCTTATCTGAGTGGACAGAACTGACGTCACGTCCTTATCTGAGTGGACAGAACTGACGTCACGTCCTTATCTGAGTGGACAGAACTGACGTCACGTCCTTTATCTGAGTGGACAGAACTGACGTCACGTCCTTATCTGAGTGGACAGATCTGACGTCACATCTTTTTCTGAGTGGACAGATCTGACGTCACATCTTTTTCTGAGTGGACAGAACTGACGTCACATCCTTATCTGAGTGGATAGAACAGATGATAGTTCTATACCTTCGTAAACAAAACTATTGATAGAGCTATACCTGAGTCGACAAAACTGATCATAGATCTATACCTGAGTAGACAAGACTGATAATAGATCTATACGTGAGTAGACAAGACTGATGATAGAGCTATGCT
>JADBJO010017406.1:0-5000 GCA_016801955.1 Conus betulinus | reverse complement strand
ATCGCCTAGACCTACTGCAACAAATTACCCGGGGGCCAAGTCATCGCCTAGACCCACTGCAACAAATTACCCGGGGGCCAAAAATCATCGCCTAGACCTACTGCAACAAATTACCCGGGGTTCAAAATTATCGCCTGGACCTAACTGCAACAAATTACCCGGGGGCCAAAATCATCGCATGGACCTACTGAAACAAGGTACCCGCTCATTTGAAAAAAGCTCCCATATATCTTAGTGGCTCCACAAACTGAAAAGAGCTGCCTAGAGAATCTGAAGAGAAGCAGCCAATGGATGATAGCTGAAACAGTGTACATTCCAAAAGGAACGAAAACGTGTGACATCAGCCGCTTCAGACCAATATCGCTTTTGAGGATTGAGAGGAAATCTGTTCGTATTACTGGAAGCAAGTTTGACGTTATGACTACATACTTCACAGCAACTGAGTTCCTGGATGTGTCTGTTCACACCAGAAGGATCCAAGGAATGGCTGATGGTATGCAGCATCTCACAACGATTTTCAAAGCAATGCAAACAGCTCGGGCAGACATAAGGGATTTCGATGTCATATTGTGCTTGACCTGGCAAACGAGTATAGATCAATCTTATTCAAGTTTATTTAACTGCTGCAGTAGATGTACCATGCCCCTAAGAACACCCAGGAACTGCTGAAGGAATATTTTCATGACTTTTTCATTGGTACTTTACAAAGATGTACACAACAGATTGGATTGATCTGAAAGCTGGCGTGGCAATGGGTGCGAGAATTCAACGATACTGTCCGTATTAACAATGTGGAAATCATCTTGAAGGCAACAATGAATAGTACATATTTTGCAGAGTTTAGGAATGAGTGCCAAATATCCCCCTTGAAAGACCGTAAGGACGACACAACCGTCCTTATCATTAAGGAACATGAAACACGCTGAAGTATTAAAATGTTGCTTTATCCAGGATAAGTTTGGAATCCAAGGAAGCATAGAGCCCCTCTCTCTGTGGAAAAGAAAAGTAACTGAAACAGTGTGCACACTGTAGCGAAGAGTAATTTCAACAGTGGCAGAAGAACCAATTAAAAGCCTAGAATGAGTACATGAGAGACACAAAAAGAGGAAAAGGAACCGACCAATGACGGACGAAAGCCTGCAAGTAAATCCCTGAAAATACAAAGGAAACGGAACAGACCAATGACGGACGAAAGCCTACAAGTAAATCCCTGAAAATACAAAGTGCGGTGATAAATCTGATAGACACACTGATACACAGGCTGATTTCACATCTCCTCTGTCGTCCGTGACATTCATTATTAGCACTTGCACAGTAAAGTCAACGGAGGCCCCAAATCTACAAGTCCACAGGGTAATACCCAGGTGTTCCTATCTAGTCTCGCTGACCTGGCTCTATGCGTTCGCTGATAGAAGCTGACGACGCCTCAGAAATCCGTCGTAGAGCAGTTTTGTTGAGGATCTGGAGAGAAGAAGGTCTATGAACAATTTAACCCAAGCCGAAAAGTGACAAATGAAAAGCTCGTGATATGATGAACTTGGAAAAGAAATGCCTGAAGTTGACGGAGATAACAGCAACAAACAAACAACAGACAGGAACAGAAATGAAGTGGTGGTCAAAAGGAAAAGGAAAGCCTAAGGGTCATGGTTCTGCAGACGTTGCATAGAGAAGCTAATCAAACGAATCTAACAGGCTGTCCAGCAAGGTCAGATGGAACAGTGCATCATGTAGGCAAGCAAAGTCCAAACGAGTCTCAACAGGACTGAACTGTAGTGCATAACATTTCTTAGGATGAGCTTCCTCCTGAAAATTGCATTTATCACCAGACCTAAAATGCTAGCCTGGTGAAACTGAGTAAGGCAGATGACCATGCGTGCTAATTCCACAAGCATAAACAAACGTTGGAACCAGAGTCCCCCAAAGCAGCACTCACCCTAGGAGGCACCAACAAAACGCTTGAAGAGACTGCTCATGTTACGAGTACTAGCAGGGGGAAATACCAGCAGAATCTCCAGTAAAACATTCTAGGGTCAGGGGTGGCAATTTATGGTCTGAAACAGCTGTGACAAAGGACGAGGCTTGCATGTTGAATTTACAGGATGGATTGAATGTCTAGGGTTACAGAGAGCTCCTTCCTGAATGGACAACGAAGAATCTACAGGATGGATTGAATGTCTAGGGTGACAGAGAGCTCCCTCCTGAATGGACAGCAAACCACCAAGAAACCATAGGCATAAATGAGACATGGGACCTGATTTAGTGTCCACTTACATTAGTCAAAACAGTTGATTCTGATTGAGTGCCGTATGAAGACAGAACAGGGGGATGCTCATGTCTGCAGGACAGAAGTAAGCCAGCCTAGCCAGCAGCTTGAAGGGGTCTGGCTTCCAAGCACTGCAAACGTTCTCTCGCCACATAAGCGGGAGGAAAGGGGAGCTGATGCGCATCAACCAATGATCTCATGCAACGATTTATCTCGAGAAGGACCAAACCCCTAAAAGCAGTAGACGAGGCAGCTGAAGGGGTCCAGTTGGATGCGAACGAAGAACAGGGGACCAGTCTCAAGACAACATAGGTTGCAGCTGCACGACCATCCAAAAGATGCAGGTTCCGACCATGGCATGGCAGGGCCAAAGGAGACACATTAACCCTCAAATGACCAAGTGGGGTCCGTTTGGACCCCAGCAGCATACTTTTATGTGCCGTGTTTGAGATTATAGTTAGAAAAAAGTTTCCTGCCACGAATTTGTCAATCTATGTCTCTTTGAGCTTCACACGCATTTTTACAAAAATCGGCATGAGTATGACAACTGTAGTGAAAATTTCTTTGGGTCCAAGTGGACCCCAGGAAGAAACATATGTCATACGATGTTATTGTCTTCAATTTTATCAGACTTTTCACATCTACTTAATGTTTCGTATTGTGTTACAGTAAACCATGGGCAACAGAACTAGTTTTAGGTTCTTATATTTATTATTTCTTGTTTTATGAAAGAAAGAAAATACCTTGTTTTATAAGAAAGACTCAGAGTGAGTGAAATCACTATTATTTCTTCTTATTAGTTTTGATTTTGTACAATCATCACAAGATGCGCTGAATGCCAAACTCGGTTAAATTTTCATTTGTTCTTTTATCATTTGCTGTTATGGATGGAAGAAACAAGACATTTTGTTTTATATCGAAGAATCAAAGCGTTTTGCTGATTTGCACATGACGCGCTGAATGCACAGTTCGCTTGAATTTCCTTTGTTTTTTTTCATTTGTTTTTATGAAAAAAGCAAAAGAATGTGTTTTTTTTTTTGTCAAGAAACAGGTTAAATATGTCTAAATAAACGTTATTTTTTTCTTCATTCATTACGTGTTTTTTTGTCTTCATTTTGTTGTTTAACCTTTTTTTGGTCCACAATTTTTTTTTTGTGTGTACACTATAATTACATTTGAATATCAGATAATATTTGTCAAAGTTGAAAGAAGCAATGAAACAATTATGTAACGGGAACACTGACTCAGTAAAGCTAGCATTTCAGCAGAAAATCTACTGGGGTCCAAACGGACCCCACTTGGTCATTTTAGTAGGTTTTTAAGTTGGTCGTTTTAGGTTTAAGGCGACAGCAGCGCGGGCATTCAAGAGTCGTGCGGTCAAACCCTGTTGGAGAGTAAGGGCTGAGCGCAGAAAGACTGAAGGGGTGAGGAGAACTTCCTATCTAAGCTCCTCTTGTTGTCCAGCTCTCATCACAACATTTTCTTAAATGCTGGTAGCACGTTTTCATTTCTTCTAAGGTAAGCATAGGAAAGCGGTAGATGGTAGAGAGAGAGAGAGAGAGAGAGAGAGAGAGAGAGAGAGAGAGAGAGAGAGAGAGAGAGAGAGAGAATTTGGAGTGCATTTGCAAAGAAACACTCTTATTGCTGCGACCACTGTTTATTGGGTTTGCCGAAACAAATGGAGTCAAAGACTAACTGAGAGAGAGATAACGATAACAATGACAATGTTTTATTTAAAAAAAAAGGCCGAAGCCCCATTTGAAAGGAAACATGCGAAGCTAAGTGAGAACTTTTCATGCACTGTGGGTGTACAGAATCAATCATAAGCATATGCCTGGTGCTTATATGAATTACAGTACCATCATATTATAGTGCTCCGTTGTTTAAACGACTTATACAGATATATAGAAAAATGATTCATAACACCCTCATTTCTCGACGACAAAACTAAGACTAAACTAAATAATGATGGTCAGCTTTAATACTTGGCAGGGATATATTTTGCTCCAAAATCATTTTATGGGCAAGTGGCACTTCATCCTCTACGCTGGATCCACACATAGGACGCAGCAAAGACCTGCTATCTTTTATACCTCTGACTATGCACTGCTACGACAGAGACACCTAATCTAAACTTTGTTAAAGCACATTTCATAAATCTGTTCACATCTATTCCAATGTATGGTTCTGCTAAATATTTTATTTTAAGTTGTCTGTATATAGAGAATCTGCCACTATTTGGATATGACAATTCCAATCTTGCCACCTACAGTCGATCATGCGTTGTTTAAAGAAGGCTAAAAAGATTGAGACGCAACCCACACCTTGATTTAGGCATACAAAGGAAAAACCATAGCTACATAGACATTTCCGAATATTCGTCGCCACCGTTTTGTGTGCGTGTGCAGGTAGTCTGTCACCATACACCTGTATCAGTTTGAGCCAATATTTAATGCTTTTGAAGTATGAATTGATGTCAATGGGAAATCTTCCAAGTTCACCATAGACCACATCATTCGCGGTACGTCTGTCCACAAATAAAGATCATTTCATGGCAAAACAGTGCAATTGTTCAATTCATGACCCGTTCCAAACGCCCCAATTTCAGCTCCATACTTGACTATCCGCTGAAGTTGTCCATCAAACAACCTGAAATAATAACTCAGCTGAACTGTTTTCAAACTTCAAACATTTAACACACTCATAACGGCGCATTTGCCTTTGCTCACAAGGTCTT
>JADBJO010017405.1:25000-32759 GCA_016801955.1 Conus betulinus | reverse complement strand
AGAGCGGAGACGAGAGAGAGAGAGAGAGAGACGACCGACAGCCAACGACGACCAGACATAAGGGGGTGGATTGTGGGTTTGGGGGGTGTGGGGGGGGGGGGCGGGTTGGGGTGGGTGGGGGGGGGGGGGGGGGGGGGGGGGGTTGTTGGGGGGTTGGTGGGGTTTTATTGTTTTTGTTTTTTTTGATGTTTGTGGGTGTTTTTTTTGGTTGGTATTTGTAGTTGTTTTTTTTTTTTGTTTTGGGTATTTTTTTTTTTTTTTGACGTGGTTTTTTTTTTAGTTTTTTTTTTTTGTTTCTGTTGTTTTTTTTGTTTTTTTTTTTTTTTTGGTTTTTCTCTGTCTCGTTTCTCCTCTTCTCCTCTTTTTCCTCCTCCTCCTTCCCGTAGATAGAGAGGCAAACGCGCCCGGACACGATGTTTTATGAGGGTCAATGGATAAGTAACGCTTTTTACACCATGCCTCGCAGGTACGAAGAGCTAAGAGCGAGAGAGATAGAGAGAGAGGGCGCGAGCACGCACGAGAGAGAGATAGATCGGCAGTGAGAGAGAGAGAGAGAGAGAGCTCTCTATCTCTTCGTATCTTCTGATCTCTCTCGGCCCGACCTCCATCAACCTACATACATACATACCCTTCCGATATGTCTTTGGGACCTAAATACTACAGACCATCAGCCGCTTCCTCTTCATTTTCAGCATCAATCATCATCATCATTCATCATCATCATCATTGTCATCTCATCGATCATCATCATCATCATCACAGTCATCATCATCATGACAGCCTGCACTCCAGGGCCATCCTCTAATCCCCCCCACCCCCCCCCCCCCCCCCCCCCCCCCCCCCCCCCCTCCCGTGGGGAACCACTCCCTCCGTCCTACCCTGCAATCATTCCGAAACTGTAAAGCTGGAATTCGTATTTGCCAAGGCCCTAATTGATAGGGGAAGGAGGGGGGTGTTTTCCTCCTGATTTATGGTGACTGTCTGTGTTTCTTTGTTTGTTTGTGTCTTTCTTGTTTTATCCTTTGTCAATTTTTACCTAATTGTATTGCGGCCTATTTTCCTAGCCGCGGTTTGGTTGACACAGGCAGAAATCACGCTCTTGCAGCAAGCGTGAATCTCCAGCAGAAGATCTGCAAGTATTAAGCTGATGATTTCTTCTTTGAAGCGAACAGTTATATCTGGCTTGTGGGTAGTTTCATCAGATTTCTGGGTAAATGTGTGATTTTTCTCTTGTTGTCGTTATTGTGTATTTGGGTTGGTGGGTGGTGGTGGTTTCTTTTCGTTGTTCAATCATTGTTATCTACAAAATTCATTACAAAGAAATCATTGATATCCAATTTCCTTTTTTCTTGAAAAATTCTTTGATTGTAAAACCAGTGTTTTATGTTTACTCCGTTTTATGTCATGTTTATATTGTATATAGTGTTTTTTTTTTTTTTCTTTTGTGGTTGTTGTTGTTTGTTGTTTGTTGCTGCTGCTATTTATTTCATTCTTGTTTCTTTCGTTATTTTCGGTTTCTGCGAAACCTCTTTGCTGTCAAGCATGTCCAACACTTAGATCATTCTCATTACTTTCGAAACGTTGCAGTTAAAATTTTTCCCATTAGCATGTCTTGGGATAAATCTTCACTAATTACAATTTTTGATGGGGAAAAATAATGTCTGATTTTGGGCAGAGGAGGAGAGAGAGAGAGAGAGAGAGAGAGAGAGAGGAGAGAGAGAGAGAGAGAGAGAGAGAGAGAGAGACGACAGACAGACAGACAGACAGAGACAGAGAAAGAGACAGAGAGGGGGAGGGGAGGGAGAGACAGACAGACAGACAGACAGAGAGAAGGACCAGATAGGCAGGCATCATAAGTGTTCAGTGAACGGGTTAGAAAGGGCATGGGCAGAGCGTAGAAGGTTAAAGTGAAAAACCCAAATCCCGTCTAATCAGATACACTGAATGCCACGGCTAGACAACAACCAGCGAAACCGCGCTGTTGGGATGCTGAGGGCCGGTTCATCTGTCCGACAGGTGGCAAGAGCCATGAACGCCCACCACACACCACTATCTACCGCCTACAACAGCGCTTGGCAGCCACCCGGGTCAGTTTCTGACCGTCCTCGACCAGCGCGCACCTCGAATGACGACTCAGAGACAAGATCGAGCCATTCGCCTTTCCCACCTCAGGAACCGATTCCTGACTGCTGCTGCCACCCGCTAGAGCAACTTTGGGGGAGCGTGGGGGACCCATCAGCAGCCGCACCATCAGACGACGCCTGTCACACTCAGGAATCAGGTGTCACAGGCCCTACGTTGGCCCTGTATTGACTGACAGACACAGGCAGGCCCGGCGCCATTGGGCAGCAAATGGTGCGTTCCTGGGAAGACGCGCATGGAGGAATGTCATCTTCTCTGACGAGTCACGTTTTTGCATGAGCCACGCTGATGGGAGAATCAGAATTTACAGGAGACGAGAGGAAGAACGGTATCATGACCCTGGTGTTAGGCAGCTCGACCGGTTTGGCGGCCCTTCAGTGATGGTGTGGGGTGCCATCAACGCCAACTTTAGATCCCAGCTCGTGGTGATCGATGGCAACATCACGGCACAGCGTTACGTGAACCACGTTCTCCAGCCTGTCCTGCTTCCACTCCTGGATCACCATGGTGGACCACGCAGATTTGTGTTCCAGCATGATAATGCTACACCTCACAGTGCCCAGATGACCCCGTCAGTTTCTGCAGCAGAATGGAGTGGAGGGTGATGCCCTGGCCATCCCTGTCACCTGACATGAACTGCATTGAGCACCTTTGGGACGCGCTCGGCAGGTGAGTGGAGCAGCATCAGCCGAGGCCCCCAGACGAGAGGTGAACTCTATCGCCGTTCTTCAGCATCACTGGGTCAACATCCAGCAGGCGCAGATCCGACGTCTCGTGCAGTCCATGCCTCGGCGTCTTCAAGCGTGTGTAGCTGCCAATGGTAAGTCTCCAATTAAATATTTGACGAATGAGATTTTTGTGTGCATGATTTTTTTTTTTTTTATGTTTGTGTTTCTGCCTCGCAGTACATTCATCTTGGAAAAAAAAGAACGGAAAGAAAAAGAAAAAGCGTCCCTTATTATTTCAAAGTCGCAAAAAAAAGCAGTGTCTTGGTGAGAAAAAGAGAAGGAATAACAAAAGGCCAAAAGGGGGGTGTGTGTTGGGGTGGGTGATTTTCAGGGGGGGAGGGTGGTTTGGGGGGGGGCACAAATTATCAAGTTTTTTTTAAAGACGGTTTTCATTTGTGCTGGGGCGGGGGGTGGGTGGGGGGGAACCTGGGGGGGGGGGGCGGGGGGGTGCGGGGGGCCCCTGGGGGGGGAGGCCCCCCGAAAGAAAAAAAACGGGGGGGGTTTGGGCTTGTGGGGAATGGGGGGCGCTCGCAGACGTTTTCATTAGGAAAAACAAAAGGACAGAAAAGCACAGAAACACACACGGGGGGGGTTCAAAGTCGCAAAAAAACTCATGTATTCATTCGAGAAAAATGAAATGAAACTTTGGGTGGGGGGGGGGGGGGGGGGGGAGGGTGATTATTTATTTTTTTTTGAAAAAAAAACTAGACGGTTTTCATTTTACCCCCCCTTCCCACTCTCTAGATGGTCTTCATCACCCATCCCTCCCCACCCATTTTTCGCCATTCTCCTACCCCCCCCTCACCCCCCCCCCCCCCCCACCACACACACACACACACTCACTGTCCCCGATTCTATTCCCTCTACTATTGCTTCGCGCGCGCGCGCGCGCACAAACACACACACACCACACACACACACCTCACACACACACACACACAAAACAACACACACAACGTAACGCCAGTGCGTGCGCGCTCACTGTCATTCTGTACCTGTCTGTCTCTTTGTCTATCTGTCTGTGGCTCTCTGTCTCTGTCTCTTGTCTCTGTCTGTCTCTATCTCTCCCTCTGTCTATCTCTGTCTTCGGTCTGTCTGTCTGTCTGTCTGTCTGTCTGTCTGTCTGTCCTCGCTCTCTCTCTCTCCTCTCTCTCTCTCCTCATCTCCTCCCTCGCTCTCTCCTCTCTCTCTCCTCTCTCTCACCAACAATGCCAGTTCGTTTTTGGTCGGGGTGTTGTGGGTGTCTTTCAAGTCTTCTAAGCCTCTCTTTCTCGCTGTGCAGTCCGCATCTTATTGAAATATTGACAGTTATACGCTTTGCATCCAAACTGTCTCGGCAATGCACGTGGAAAACGACGGGGAGACAGAGACACACAAACACAGCACAAGAGCCGGACATGGAGAGACAGAATTGGAATGGTTTTCACATGATTCGCTGGGGGAAAAAATGGAAACAGGCCAACGAGGCAAGAAAACCCCTAAAATCTCGTGAACATTTGCATTAGTACAAAAAGCGTGTTTGAAGCTATAATCGTAAAGACAAGGAGCGCGTGAAAAGCCATTACGCTTTCTTTCGCGTCTAGGGTGTCAGGGGACGATATGCTCGTGGTCTGATTAAAAAGCAAGAGTAATTTCCCCCTGTTTTGAATTCCAAAGCTGACATTTTGCAGAGCCGGACAGAACAGTCGTGTGTGTGTGTGTGTGTGTGTGTGTGTGTGTGTGTGTGTGTGTGTGTGTGTGTGTGTGAGCTTTCGTGCGTGCGTGCGTGCGCTGGGTTCAAAAGCTCGAAAACAACAAAGCAAAACAGGAAACACAAATGGCTTTCTATTGTGTTTGACATCATCATTCATGCTTGGGGCTAGGGGAAAAAAACAAACAAACAAAAAACAAAACAAAACAACCCCCCCCCCTCCACACCACACAAAAACAGCAACAAGTTTTACAGCAGATATCTCTAAGATAAAAGATAATGTTCACATCTCCATCCCTCCCTTCCTTCCTTCCTTCATTCTCTCTCTCGTCTCTCTCTCTCTCTCTCTCTCTCTCTCTCTCTCTCTCTCTCTCTCTTCTCTCTCTCTCTGTGTGTGTGTGTGTGTGTGTGTGTGTGGTGTGTGTGTGTGTGTGTGTGTGTGTGTGTCTGTCTCTCTCTCTGTCTCTCTCTCCGTGCATCTCCACCCCATCCCTTCTCCCTCTCCTCTCCCTCCGTTATTCCCTCACCTCGTTATTTCTTTTCTTCTTCACTCGCTCACCCCCCCACCTCCCCCCCTCCCCCCCCCCCCCCCCCCCCCCCCCCCCCCCCCCCCCAGCACCAAACTTTCTCTCTTACCTTCCTTCACCCTCCCTCTCTTTCTCGCTCCCCTCCCACCCCCACCCCCAGCTTTCCTCCTCCCCCCCACACCCCGTGTCCTTTCTCCTCCCTTTCCTTCCCTCGTTAGGCGGCTTACAACACCTGATTTGCCCCTCTCTGAGACTTCTAACAGGACTAATTGTATGATCTCTGGTGGAGGGGAAACTGGGCCGTTTCCTGGTTCCATCGATGATGTGACGGGGACGTACGAGGGCAGAGATTCATTGCCGGACCCATCTTTTCCCTGCGGCCTGACTAATATCCCCCTAAAGGCCCCCCTCCCCCCCCCCCCCCCATTGACCAAGCCTCCCCCCCCCCCCCCCCCCTCCATTGACCAACCCAATAGTGCTATCTCCCTAAAAGTCCCCCACCCATTGACCAACCCAATAGAGCTAGGATGATGCCGAACCGGAATAAATACTGCAATTAGGTGTATCTTTCTCTCGGTCTATCTGTTTGTCTGTCGGTTTGTCGGTTGCTTGGTTTTTTATGTGCGTCCCCGTCCCTCCCTCCCTCCCTCCCTCCCTCCCTCCCTCTCTCTCTCTCTCTCTCTCTCTCTCTCTCTCTCTCTCTCTCTCTTGTTGTCTCTCATTCATTATAACAACTTAAAACATCATTCGTATTCAACAACAACAACAACAACAATAAAATAAAATAAAATAAAATAAAATAAAATAAAATAAAATAAAATAAAATAAAATAAAACAAAATAAGAGAAAAACGAAATAGCTTCTCACGCTCAAACAACAAGATAACACTAGCCTTCAACATCCTTTATAATGAGAGATGGTGCCACTTGACAGTAACACTGATGATTTTGACGGACGGTGACACTTTCTTCAAAATGAAATTGATGATCTTACTGAAGAATGGTGACAAAAAGATGTGTGATCTCACTCTTTTGATCAAGAATGGTGACACAACTCTTCAACATAACATTGATTATCTTCCTTTTTTTTATGAAGAACAGTGGCCATATCCTTCAAAACAGAATTGATGATCTTACTCTTTTTTAATGAAGAATAGTGGCAATAGTCGTCTAAACACAATTTATGATCTTATCTTTTTAAATGAAGAATGGTGATACTATTATTCACAATTAGAATTGATCATCTTACTTTTCTTTTTAATGAAGAATGGTGATACTATTCTTTACCACTTAAATTGATCACTTTACCCCCCTTGATGAAGAATAGTGACACTACAATTCACAGTAAAACTGATGACCATATTCTTCTTATTGAAGAATGGTGACACTGCAATTTACAACAAACATTATGATAAGATTGCTCTTTTCAACAAATGTGCGTGCGTGCGTGAATGCGTGCGTACGTGCGTGTGTACTGCGCGCGCGCGTGTATTTTTATGTGTGTGTGTGTGTGTGTGTGTGTGTGCGCGCGTGCGTGCGTGCGTGCGTGCGTGCGCGCGCGCGTGTGTGTGTGTGTGTGTGTGTGTGTGTACGAGCCAGCGCACGTGTGTGTGTGTGTGTGTGTGTGTGTGTGTGTGTGTGTGTGTGTGTATGTGTGAAGAACAGAGCAATTAATTGAGAAGCTCCAGGCAGAGTTTAAAATAAACTTCATTCTCATGAATGTCTTGGTCTCAGCGTAAACAATGATCAACTTCGGTCTAATGGAGTTGGCATTTCATGTCAGGAATGACTGAGCGCGTGATTTGAGCCTCACACACTGAAACAGCCTACGAAAACTGTTCCCTGTAGAGTCCTGGGGTGTTTGGATTCGTCAGACGCATCTGTCAGAAGAGGCATTCTAAATTTAGGAGGAAAAGCTGAACAAAGTCCCTAAAACCTACACAAACGACGTGGATAAAAAAAAGTTTGCAGCACAATGGCACGGTCTGATTAAAGAATGCCTTTAAAACATAAACACAATGGCACGATCTATGCACGATAGACTCACACATCAATAATTAATAAGAGGACCATGGGGAATACAGACGGATTTAGCTCCCCTGAGTTTGAGGGAAAGGGAGAGAATAAAGTAAAAAAAAAAAAGTCTTCAGTGGGGAGGGTGATTGGGATAAATAAGGTGGGGGAGGGGGGCGGGTGGGGATGGGAGGGGGTGAGAGAGCTGTAAACAAGATACAATCCCAGGCTCTGTACAGATTCCCACTCCTCAGGGATGGAATCCCACATCAACAATCCATGGAAGTATGAGACTAATCCACAGCAACATTGACCGCTATCCAACCCCCACAGTGCAGATGCCGTGTACTGATCCCCTTCACACACACACACACACACACACCACACACACACACACCACACACACACACACACACACACACGCACACACACACACACACACACACACACCACACACACACACAAGGTGAAATAGGACACTCCCCAATAGATCGACTTTGGTGTGTGTGTGTGGGGGGGGGGGGGGGGGGGGGGGGGGGGGGGAAGGGGGGGGGGGGAGGGAGAGGGGGGAGTGGGATGGGCAGAGAGAGAAAGAAAAAACTCAACTTAGAACAAAGCAGGAAAAAAGAAGAAAGGAGAAGAAGGCACTAAAAAACAGAA
>JADBJO010017405.1:0-20000 GCA_016801955.1 Conus betulinus | reverse complement strand
GGCTGGAGACTTTTGAGACTTGTTAATGCTGAACGATGAAGGATGAGCAGGATACCATGACGCTATGGAGATCAGTGTCGGTGTGGGACGGCAGGACAGGCTGCTGCTCCGCGTTTGCTTTCACAATAACATTAGAACTCGAGGGCAACCAGGACTGAGATATACAGGCACATGTAGTGTTGGTCGTGACATTTTGAGCCATAAATCTCACAGACGTGCTCATTGATGTGGGTGAAAAACGTGACTGTGTGACCCTACTCTTCATTGATGTGGGTGAAAACGTGACTGTGTGACCCTACCCTTCATTGATGTGGGTGAAAACGTGACTGTGTGGTCCTACTCTTTATTGATGGTGACTGTGTGGTCCTACTCTTTATTGATGTGGGTTAAATGTGACTGTGTGGTCCTACTCTACCCAGCTGAGGCCATAGCAAAGTCAGCTCTCGGTAGACAGCAGAAAAATCCAGCAAATACCCGACTCTAGACAGTATAAAAATCCAGCAAATACCCGACTCTAGACAGTATAAAAAATCCAGCAAATACCCGACCCTAGAGAGTATAAAAATCCAGCAAATACCCGACTCTAGACAGCATAAAAATCCAGCAAATACCCGACTCTAGAGAGTATAAAAATCCAGCAAATACCCGACTCCAGATAGTATAAACACCCAGCAAATACCCGGCTCTAGACAGTATAAAAATCCAGCAAATACCCGACTACTATAGAGAGAGTAGAAAAATCCAACAAATACCCGACTCTGACCAGAATCGAACCCAGCCAGGAATCCGCAAAGCTAACCACTGTACCACGGTGGATGGCCTCTGCTTTCTCTCTCTCTCTCTCTCTCTCTCTCTCTCTGTGTGTGTGGTGTGTGTGTGTGTGTGTGTGTGTGTGTGTCTCGTCTCTCTCTCTCTCTCTCTTCTCTCTCTCTCTCTCTCTCTCTCTCTCTCTCTCTCTCTGTCCTGTCTTTATTTTCTCTTCTTTCTGTCTGTTTTTCGGTCTTTCTATTTACTATTTGTTTCTCTCTCCATTCTCTTTTTTCTTTCTTTTCTTTTCTTTATCTTTTTTTTCTTTCTTTCTTTTTTCTTTCTTTTTTTTTTTTTCTGTCTGTCTGTCTGTCTGTCTGTCTGTCTGTCCGTCTGTCGCTGTCCCTCCTTCTTTTCTTTCCTTTTTTTTGGGGGGGGGGTGGGGGGGGGGGGGTGGGGGTGGATTAGGGTGTGGGGGGTCCGTCCGTCTGTTTGACTGTCCGTCTGTCTGTAAATGTTTCATTCCTTGTCTTTTTTTTTTTTCTTTCTGCTTTTTTTTTTTTTTCTTCGCACTGTCTGTCTGTGTTTTTTTTTCCCCCCTCTGTGTCCTTTCCTGTCTTTCCGTCAATCTTTCACAGCGTTATCTATGTCAGTTTTCTTTATATTCCATTCCCCATTTCTGACGCCTCTTTTTCCTTTTCTTTATGCCTCCTCTTGTCATCCTTTCCTTTCTTTCTTCGTTCGTTTCATTGTTTCTGTCCTTTGTGCGTCTTCTCCTCCTTCCATTCTTTCTTTCATCTCATGTGTTGTCTTCATCTGCGCTACGTCACCAAAGGCGGCCAAGTTTCACACACTTCATTTTTTTTTTTTAAGGGAAGGGAGGGAAGTGTGGGGTGGGGGGTGGGGGTGGGGAGGGATTTTTCGCCCTTCGTTCTTCTTTCTGTGTGTCTCCTCAGTCTTCTTTTTTTTTTCTCTGTTTTTATTCGGTTTCTTTTCTTTCTTTTAATTGGGTGTGGAGGTGGGGGGGGGGGGGGGGGGGGTGAGTGAGGAAAAGGGTGGTGATGGGGGGATGGGGGGGGGGGGGGTATGATGGGGTGTTGGTTGTGGTGTGTTCGGGATATCTAGCTCTTTCATTTTTCTTTTTCTTGTTTTGTTTTGTTTGCTTTCTGTCCTTTCTGGATATAGTCTTTTGCCCTCTCCATACCTTTCATTCTTCTCTTTCTTTCTTTCTTGTTTATTGCAGCCATTTTATCCCTTCTAAGTGAATTCATTTCTTCTCAGTTATCGTTCATCTATGTCTTCCCTTTCTTACTTTCTTTCGTTTTTTCCCTCCTTTTCCCGCTAATTGTATTCCTCTCTACCTCGTTATCGTTTTCCTTTCTTTTTTCTTTCTTTCTTCTTTCTTTCCCTTTTATTAATTTCTTGATTTCTTCCTCTTTCTCTTTTTCTTTTTTTTTTTTTTTTTTTAATGTAGCTGTGTAGCACATCGTACAACTATCATTTTGAAAAACAGTTTCCCCCAACTCAACCTAACTCCCCCCCCCCCCCCCCCCCCCCCCCCCCACCCCTCCCCCTCTCGATTCTAAAGACATCAACATAGTCACCCCTGTAAACATTGCAGACACCTTCCCCCCACCCCCGTCCCCCAGCCTAACTCTCCCAGCCATTTCAGACGGCTATTATCCATCCGTCTGGCTCAACCCCCGCACACATTGAAAAGACAACACTAAGGGGTGATGTTGCCCACTTTCCACCACGGTGCAACACTTTTTTTTTTTTTTTTTTTTTTTTTTTTAAAGTATTTCTATTGCACACGTGAGTGAAGAAAGTGAATGTTGTCGCAGACCAGTTCTGTGAGGCTGGTGACAAGAACCCTGAGGGGCGGGTCAGAGAGAGAGAGAGAGAGAGAGAGAGAGAGAGAGAGAGAGAGAGAGAGAGAGAGAGAGAGAGAGAGAGAGAGAGAGAGAGAGAGCACGGTGGTGGTGGTGGTCTGTTCAATGTCTGTGCAGGTTTGTCTGGAAGGGCTGGAACAGTCAGCCCCCCCGCCCTCCTTCCCCCGTCCCCCTTCCCGCTACAAAGATGTCTGTTCGCCCATGGCCAGCCGTTAGTGTGAAGTGACGATGATGTCACTGCCCACTGCAAGATGTCAGTTCGTACATGGCCAGCCCTTAGTGTGAAGTGACGATGATGTCACTTGCCCACTGATTGTCAGTTCGTCAGGCAGCTGTTCGTGACGTGGCATGTCACTGCCTGTTAGTGTGAATGGCGATGATGTCAACTGCCCACTGCAAGATGTGTCAGTTCGTACATGGCCAGCTGTTAGTGTGAAGTGGCGATGATGTCACTGCCCACTGCAAGATGTCAGTTCGTACATGGCCAGCTCTTAGTGTGAAGTGGCGATGATGTCACTGCCCACTGCAAGATGTCAGTTCGTACATGGCCACTGTTATGTGAAGTGCGATGATTCACATCTGCCCACTGCAATATGCGTCAGTTCGTACATGGCCCAGCGCGTTATTCCAGTGGGGGTTGGGCGGGGTTGGAGTGGACACACAAACGCCAACTCTGATGGCACACAGTGACAGATGAATGGTCATTCCCACTGCCCTGACTGCACGATGTCTCAGTAGTCGTGCCATGGTGGTGGTCCAGGAACTCGATTAGTGTGAAGTGAAGGATCTGATGTCATCATGCCCCTGGACAAGATTAGTGGGACGAGGAAGACAGGGGGAGAAAAAACGGGCTCACGAGCAAGAAGCTTAAAAAAAAAGTGTTGGAAGGTGAAGATGAAAAAGAGATTGGAAGGAGGGAAACAGAGGCCACTGCCTTGAGATGAGGGGGGATCGACATGCGTTCAGCGGCAGGGGACGAGCAAGAGCGGAATAGAAGGGCTAAAAACAGCAAGCAGAGCCCAAAAGTCGGTCGGTCGTCGGGAGAGCTCTAAGAAAAAAAGGCGAAGGGAAAGGGAAAAGCTGTAAACACCCAGGGGGAACTGGTATTGAAAGGAGGATGAAGAGAGAGAAAAAGAGATCGGTCAAAATTTACGGAACGTAAAGAGAAGAAGGAATCGGAGTACGGCGCGTACGAACAGTCTGTCTGGAATCGTGTGCGCGAACGTGTACTGGCTATTGAGCAGAATGTTTCGCGGGCCCTTTAGCAAATGTTCAAGAACGTGGTCCCCGCGCGATTGGTCTGTGGACGAAATAAAAGAGCATGAGCGATTCAACAGGTTAGCTGAAAACTTATGACTGGTCCAGAAAAGCGAGTAGTTCGATGCAAACTAAGTATCAAGATCAAATACCGAAACCCGGTGACATCCGACAAAGACATTGGTGCTGGAGTTCTTATTTCAGAAGATAGACGTCAAAACTGGTAGAGTCGGCACGCAAGGTATAAAAGCATGCATTGGAACTGTATGTATGACTGTGTCAGACGAGCAAATGTGAGAGAGAGGCGGAGAATGGGGGACTGCCGGCCGTAAGCGTACTTGAGACTACTATCACAAAAGTACAAAATGGGGGGCAGGAACTCATGCCCCAAACAGAGACAGCCAAAGAGGAAAGAAATTAAAGTCAGCCTGGACCATAAATCTAAAACCCCCGAGACCAGAAATAAGAGCTCAAATTCAAAAAAAAAAAAAAAAGAAAAAATAAAAAAAAGGAAAAACATGGTGCGACACTCTCCATCCCTGGTTCCATTAAATTCACTCGTTATTTTGTATTGGCGGCATGATATCGACTGCCTCTCTGAAACCACCTATTGGCTTTCAAAATCAGTTGAACAATCTTTACTAATGGCAGCGCCCCGACTTAAACTTAAAGGTCAATATGGACAAAAACAACATTGTAGTGTTTAGAAAAGGGATGAATTTCTAGCAGCAAGAGAGAGATGGATCTTAATTGTGAACAAATGTCCGTTGTAAACTGTTACAAATACCTTGGCAATATATTTAACCACTCGTTCGTTAGTTTCGTAGTTGCCCCTGTGAAGACTTGGGACCAGCAGGCAAGAAGGCTTTATTTGGTATTATCCCGTAAGTTGTTTGGCTTGCTTAAAAGTCATTCTTAAATGCATGTTCTGTCAAATTGATTGCCAGGTTCTAACCTATAGCTATATATGGCACAGAATTGTGGGGATTGGATAAAAAAGCAGTAACACATATTGCAAAGATTCACTTGTATGCACTAAAGAAATTCATCTAGGCGTTCTCATACTAAAAACCCTGCCTAATGGGTTAGTTTATGGAGAGACGGACGACGTCATACTATTTGACGTCATACTATTATATAGAATCAAATGGTCGATGCATAAGATATTGGCGTCGCACTCAAAATATTACGTATGGTGCGACAATAGGTTCCCGCTAATAGCTTTATAGGCTGTTGTTGAATGAATCTGGATTCTAAGGGCCAAACATGGGTCATGAATGTTCGTGAACTGCTATGTCAAAACGGATTTGGGTTTGTATGGTTAAATCAGGGAGTGCAATATGTTAAAAAGATTCCTGATTGAATTTCGTCAAAGGTTGATCGATTGTAGGTGGAAAAACTGGCAAGATCACATACAGCGAAGTGAAAGATTATCTTGGCACAGGACTTTTAAATCCTCTAGAAACTGTGAAAGTTATTCTCTACTAGATGTAGACAGACACAACAAGCGACATCTGACGACGTTTCGTCTTGGGGTCACTGATATGACAATACATCGCAATCGATATGAAAACCATAAGTAAACGATTTAACGTGTCCAATGTGTCAAAGTGCAAAAGAAGATGAATTACATATTTTACTTTGCTGTCCTGCTCTCGATGGCCTTAGAAAAGAATATATATTCCTCGTAAGTTTTATATGCACACCCCTGTTTTTTCCGTGTATCTCTGCTTATGTCAAATCAGAATGAACACGTTATGAAGAACTTATATCTGTATAAAGTTTTCAAAAGACGCACAAATTTGTTAACAGAACGTGAAATACCTTATTCAGCTGTATGACAGCTTAACTGATCTATGAAACAATTATCAGCATGTCGGTATTCGGTATTTGTTTTGACTTTGCTTTCGTTTATTTTATTCATTATTGTATAGCATTTGTGAATTCATCCCCCTTCAAATGGGGCTATGGGCCTTCATTGAATAAAATTTCGTTTCGTTTCCGTTCTCTCTCTCTCTCTCTCTCTCTCTCTCTCTCTCTCTCTCTCTCTCTCTCTCTCTCTCTCTCTCTCCCGTCTACAGCCGCAGCCTGGCCCTCTCCACCACAACCAGTACTATTTTCCCGGTTGTTGTTGTTGTTGTTGTTGTTGTTGTTTTTAAGGATTTACAACTGCTTTTCCCCAGGATGATATCATTTTCCTGCTTTTATATATGTGTGTGTGTGTGTGTGTGTGTGTGTGTGTGTGTGTGTGTGTGTGTGTGTGGTGTGTGTGTGTGTGTGTGTGTGTGCGTGTGTGGTGTGTGTGTGCGTGTTTCTCTTAAAGTGTTTTCCATGTGATAATAGCTATTTCCTCCGTTTTTCTTTTTTCCACTAAGGATCACTGCTGGGTTTTTTTTTAGGGGACAATAGTTATTTCCCCTGCTTTCCCCAAGGATGAAAACTTTTGTTCTTGTTCCTTTACAGAGTCATCACTGTTTTTTGTTTCTGTTATCATTGAACTTTCAGTTATATTTCTTTTTACTCGATTTTCCCCCCAAGGATCGAAACTGTTCTACCCGTTTTCAGTAGAATGGTTGCCGTTTTCTATTTTCCTAGTGATGCTAACAGTTTTCCATATTTCCCGTAAGGGCTGAATACTATTTTCCTGACAATAATAACTGCTTTTCCTGATTCCCCAAAGCTCACAGGTGTTTTCCCTACAGATACCATGCAGACTGTAGTAACGGGGAAATCAGTATTTTGCGCCCAGTTTAGAGATCAGTGATTGGTCGTTCTCTTCTTCGTTTTCGTTGTCTTGAATCTTGTTCGTTTAGCCTCAAGAAAACCAGAGGTCGAAACGCGTCGCATTTGCCTTGTAATTTGTTCGTTTCTTTCGGTCGGCGGCACAGTAATCTTTCTTTTCAAGTCTGTTTCCATTTCTGCTTGCAGTTGCCTTCACCTTGAAACTGACAGGGATGCCAGTGACCATCTTTATTTTCTCCTATATTCCTGACACCTGTTCGCACACTAGTACATTTGGTAGGACTGCGTGGGACGCTGGACATGGAATTCGTGGGAGAAAAAACGAAACAAAACAGGGCTAACAGACACATTCCCTTGTGACAGCAGCCATGTTAGCTGTTTCCCCTCACACCGCTGTCTTCCTAAAGGGCGATAACTGTTTTACGTGGAGAAAACAGAGGGGAGACAATTGTGACAAGAACGATAATAACCGCTGTTCCTATTGTCGCCGTTTTCCTGAAGTGTATGATTCCTGGGACAGCAGCGACCAGCCGCTTGCGACGATTAGTGTGTTCCAATACTGGCGGCTCTCTCAGTCTCCTTCAGCTTTACCCTTAAAACCCTGCCACGCCTGGTTAGCCACTGGACCTAATTAAAGACACGACACGGTGGCGCGGGGGTACTCAGTCTCGAGACTTAATGATCTGAAAGCGGCATTAGACACGCTCTGATTAATCGACTGTGAACAACACCCTTACAAAACCTCCATTAAAAAAAGGGGGTTGTGGGAGTGGGTGGCATGACGATAGAGATGAAAGGGGAAAAAAAAATCAAAGAGAGAGAGAGAGACAGACAGACAGACAGACAGACAGACATACAAAGACAGAGATTGACAAAGACAGAGAGAGAGAGAGAGAGAGAGAGAGAGAGAGAGAGAGAGAGAGAGAGAGAGAGAGGAGAGAGAGAGAGAGAGGCAAGAATCCAAGAGATTGTGGCAATGGAAGTTGGAAGGAAGGGCGGGGAGGAGGAAGGGGAAAATCTGAACGATAAGAAGGACACCTTACGCACTCTGAGAGAGAGAGGAGAGAGAGAGAGAGAGAGAGAGAGAGAGAGAGAGAGAGAGAGAGAGAGAGAGAGGGGGGGGGGGGGCAGACAGACAGACAGACAGAGAGATGATTTTCAGTGATGGAGGGAAGAGAGAGCGGGTTAATTGTGCAATTCATCTCCATACCCGTCATCATAATCACATTTTGAGTTTTATAGTGCGTCCAAGACAAATGAACTACGCACTACTCTGTCTGTCTGTCTGTCTGTCTGTCTGTCTGTCTCTCTCTCTCTCTCTCTCTCTCTCTCTCTCTCTCTCTCTCTCTCTCTCCTCTCTCTCTCTCTCTCTCTCTCTCTCGGTGTCATGCCGAACAGGTGTGGCGGACTACAACGTCGTTCAGACTGCGCAGAAAAGTAGATTTGAATCGGTGTTGTATCTTGTTCCAAAAGGCATGAGAGGGATGGGGATTGGAGAGGGTGGGCGGGGGGGGGGGGGAGGGCAGGTGGTTTGCAAGTGCGGAGCTGACCAGTCCCTGTGCCGTGGTGTGTCCAGTATGACGACTGACCAACACTGAGTCCTCAGTCCGAGGAGTGAAGAGCCGGTGAAGGGTCAGCCTTTCAGCGAGTTCAACCACACTAGGTCAAGTGGGGTCAGGGTCACTGAGGGACAATTGTCCTTTTAACGGCGAGTTCAACCACCAAGATCCAGTCTGGATCAGGGTCACTGAGGGACAATTGTCCTTTTAACGGCGAGTTCAACCACCAAGGTCAAGTCTGGGTCAGGGTCACTGAGGGACAATTGTCCTTTCAACGGCGAGTTCAACCACCAAGGTCAAGTCTGGGTCAGGGTCACTGAGGGACAATTGTCCTTTAACGGCGAGTTCAATGACCAATGTCCAGTCTGGATCAGGGTCACTAAGGGACAATTGTCCTTTTAACACACCTTCAACCTTCAACCTGACATTCACGCGACTTAACTTGTGTAAGTTTCACAGTCACAAAACCTCTTGAATATCCATATAGTGTGTTACAAATTGGCATATAGTTGTCCATAGAACTTTAGTCTTGAATTTCCATATATTGTGTTACAAATGGCATATAGCTTTCAATAGAATGTTACTGCTGAATTTCCATATATTGTGTTACAAGTGGCATGTAGTTGTCCATAGAATGTTACTCTTTTTTTTTCTCTCTTATTTTCTGTGCCACCTCAGTGGCACGACCCCATGGCCTTCACCCCCTCCCCCTCCCCCCCTTCTCCCCCCCCCTACTCCCGACCACAACCACAGCCCAGAACTTTAGTCTTGCTCAGATTTAGATTTTTAACATAA
The DNA here is from genome assembly GCA_016801955.1 of Conus betulinus. NCBI lineage: Eukaryota > Metazoa > Mollusca > Gastropoda > Neogastropoda > Conidae > Conus > Conus betulinus. The sequence goes on along the minus strand of JADBJO010017405.1, from coordinate 11,008 downwards.
AGAATACAAATGAAAATATGAATAAGTAAATAAATAAGGACATACATAAATATATAAAGAAAGAAACAAACAAATAAATAAATCAGTAAGTCAATATTTAGATAAAAGAATAAGAAATAAAGTTTGAACACCCACCTATGGCATCATCACAGTGCTATCCTGAATTAACACCATCGTCATTATCATAACCGTCATTACCACCTTCTCCGTCGTCGTCGTCGTCATCATCATCATCATCATCATCATCATCATCATCATCATCATCATCATCATCATCACAATCACCTTCAACAATCATCCTTGTCATCAACAATCGACAACAACAACAAGTCGACAGCAGAAAGCCAGCAGCAGCAATCGCAGCAACAAGAACAAGAACCGCCTCCCCCCCCCATCAAGCAGGCACTGCAACAAAAGCCCCAGGGAATAACAACCCCCCCCCCCCCCCCATCAGCAAGCACAACTGTAACAACGGTCCCAGGGAAAACAGCCCCCCCCCCCCCCCCCCCCCCCCCCATCAGCAAGCACAACTGTAACAACGGTCCCAGGGAAAACAGCCCCCCAGCCATCAGCAAGCAGGACTATAACAACAGTCTCAGGGAGAACAGCCTTTCCCTCCATCACCAAGCACAACTGTAACAACAGTCTCATGACTCACCAGAAAAGAAGAGAATCGGCAGATAGATCGCTGACTGCATCAATGTCTGCTGGAGCCAACCTTCCTCCTCGCACACAACAGGGGCGAGACAGTCAGTATGGACGCTGCCTGGGGAGTAGAAGGCGTTTCTTGGGGGGGGGGGGGGGGGGGGGGGGAGGGGGGAGGGGGGGGCTAATGTGTGTGTGTGTGTGTGTGTGTGTGTGTGTGTGTGTGTGTGAGAGTGTGTGTAAACTACATCAGCACCCATGATAAACATGGAGACAATGACAACCGCAACAACAATTCCGTTACCATCACAACCACAGAATGACGGTGTGGGCAGCCCGAGAGAAGGACAGGAATTGTTTTATTTATCTATTTGTTTATTCGTTCATTCATGCGTGTGTATTTTCATCTATTTATTCATCTATCTATTTATTTACTCATTTAGGTGTCTATTTATTTTGTGTGGGGTTTTTTTTTAATCCCTTTCTTTATTCATTTGTGTATTTATTTATTTATTCATTTATTTACTTCTTCGCTCTTTCCCCCCCTTTCATCTGATTTCTTCGTTGTTTATCTTTCATCTCCTGTGCCTGTTCCCTCGCATTCACTCCCCCCCCCCCCCCCCCACCCCACCCCCACCCACATCCTTCCTTCCCTTCACCACAGCCACACAGCTACACCCAAATTCCCCTGTCGCCGGCAGCCCACACGGAGCACCTGACATGAGATCGTCACTAAGCCACCCACTAAAGGAGACACCGCACCGCCTGCTGCCGGCGTAGTTCTTCGGCGGTGTTCAGCTGTGCTTGTGGTGTTCCCATGGACACCAGACACCAGCTGCCAGGCTTAGGGCATTGACAACACGGATTCCTCTACGACCGCACAAGCGTGGGGGAAAGTCTTCCTCCAGAGGTCGCCCCGCCTCCATCCCACATCATAACCTTGTCAGTGCCGACGTGAACACACCGCGGACATGTAGGTGGAGAGGGAGTGAACAGTGAAGACACTGCGAGAGCAGAGCATGCAGAGTCCAAAAAAAAAAAAAAAAGTTATGATGATCGACACCCATCCTGCGCGCAGGCCCTAATCTAATGAAACAATACGCTTGTTGCTAAATCCGATTATGGTTTCCAGGGCGAACGCCAAGGGACAACACTCCCCTGCCTGATTGAAAAGCAACATAATTATTGCCCTTGTGTTTGTCATTCCGCTCAGACGATTCGGACCTTGAGGGAGTTTGCTAAGTTGCCTTTGTGTGTGTGTGTGTGTGTGTCTATGGGTGTGCGTGTGCGTGTACAAGCCTGTGTACGTGGGTTCACGCACACACACACACACACACACACACACACACACACACACACACACACATATATATATATATATATATATATATATATATATATGGGTTATTGAACAGCAGAGCTGACCTCTCACACTGTTCCATATCTTTTGACCTCCCTTGCATCCTTGAATGGATCCTCAAGCATAGGCTCAAAGATTGTCCCCTGTACCTTATACTGTTTGCATAATGTTTTTAGTTTTTCAGCAACTTTTTTTTCCTCTGCACACTTTCGTTTTGTCCATTTTACTACCCTTCGCTGGCTGTTTTGGGGATGCTGTTGGATTATTTTTTTGAACCCTTGGTGCTGAAAACACCACAGAATTATGGACTGTGGTGTGTCTCTATTTGACGCCAAGAGCGCACACACAATCAGCCGTGTCACTCTGATAACTTCGATCCATCGGACGAAAGGTCTAGAAGCAGGCAATACTAATAGATCTGCCTTGGTGAGGGATTCCGATGGTTTCCTCAGACAACTAGCGAAGGGTTCCTCATAATTATGATATAAGACCCCCATTTTCTTAATCTTCCATTTTTTTTTTTTTCTAAAGTTCAAATTTTTGTCAAATCATTATATAATGATAGAAGAATTGTTAGCCTGCACTTCTTTCGTTCACCCTACTACTTAATTGTTTATATATATATATGTGTGTGGTGTGTGTGTGTGTCCAAATTTCATTTTCAGATGGACAACTAATAAGTAAAGGGCAATCTGTGTTAACAGCCGTCCTTTAGAAAAAAAAAATAGGAAGAAAGTATTTAAAAAAAATTATGAAAACAAAGGTAAATAAATTACGTAAAAGGAAAAAACGAAGATGAGGGGGAGGGAGTAAAAAGAATTAGCAGTAAGAAGGGAGAAAGCAGAAAAAGAGAAAAAAAAATGGAAGAGGGAGGGGTGGGGACGAAAATGAATTGCACACATTATACATGTTGTCAGACATATAAGATATTTCACAAGCAGTTGGGAAAACAATAAAAGTAATCAATTATTTAACAGATAACTTTCTAGATTTGCTGTAAATGTAGTTCTTGTTTTTCATACTTTTCAAATTGCTTTTAACGTGTTCTACACATCTCCACCGGAATGTTGAAAACTCGATGTATGAAGATTATTTCTTTGGTCCAAGGAACGATGATAAATGATTGTGTCTATTGACGTCAGTGTTAGAGGAGTCTGTTATTTCTTTGGGAGCATTTTCGTTTATAACTTTATGCATACACACTGCCCTGTTGACCACGTCTCTAGTAGAAAATTGATATACCACTTTGTTAGTAATCAGTAAGTAGTCAATGAACTTGATTTGAATCATACAAATTTCAATGACCTTTTTTTCTTTTTTTTTTTTTTTGCTTGTAACCTTCAGTAATCAAGGAACTTGATTTGAACAATACTAAATTCAATGAACTTTTTTTTTCATTGTAATCTTCAGTAATCAAGGAACTTGATTTGAACAATACTAAATTCAATGAATTTTGTTTGTTTGTTTGTTTTTTTTTTTTTTTTTTGTTGTGATCTTCAGTAGTCAATGAACTTGCTTTGAACAATACTAATTTCAATGAACTTTTTTTTTTTGTAATCTTCAGTAGTCAGTGAACTTGATTTGAATATTACTATCATTCACTGACCTTTTTCGTTCGTAATCCTCACCAGTCAGGGGGTCTGATTTTAACCAGACTAATTTTAATGCTCTTTTGTAGATGCGACGAATCCTGTTTCAAAAGGTTTCACTGTGGATGTCCGCATAATGTCGATGCATCATCAATGATTGATGGAATGTGGGCGCAGAAGAACCGCTTACTAGAATGGGTAGGGAAGAAATTTGTCATCTGCGCTAACTGAAGTAATTTTGCCCCCAGGGACATCGATGTCCGGTCCACGATAAATCTCGTCAACAATCATACCCAGCATTTTAGATGAGTCGATGTCTTCAGTTTTTGTTGTTATGTATAAACTATGGCTGGAATGTTGACTTCACCTTTAGCCCCTTTTTCTCGTGCGCGCCCGCGCGCCCGCGCCCGCGAACACACACACACACACACACACACACACACACACACACACACACACACACACACACAATCCCTGTCTCTCTGTCTCTGTCTGTCTGTCTGTCTGTCTGTCTCTCTCTCTCTCTCTCTCACCACTTCTCTCTCTCTCTCTCTCTATTCTCTACCCCCTGCGTCTCCCCCCCCCTCTCCTCTACCCCTCTCTCTCTTTCTTTTATCTCTCTAACCCCCCTCCTCCCCCCTTACTCTCTCTCTCTCCCTCTCTGTCTTTCTCTATCTCTCTACTCATCTTCTACATTTTTCTATGTCTCCCCCCCCCCCCCCCCCCCCCCTCTCTCTCTTTTGATCTATCTAACCCCCCTCTCTCTCTCATTCTCTCTTTTCTAACCCCCCCCCCCCCACCTCTTTCTCTGTCTCTCTCCCTCTCTTTCTCTCCGTCTCTCTCTCTATGCCACTCCCACTCTCTACCTCTCTCTCCCTCTCTCTCCCGTCTCCGTCTCTCTCCTCCCTCTCCCCTCCCCCCCCCCCCCCTCTCTCTCTCTCTCCCCTGTCTCTCTACCTTTCTCTCTTCCCCCCTCTCTCTCCCTCCCTCCCTCCCTCTCTCTCTACCTTCTCTCTCTCTCTCTCTCTCTCTCTCTCTCTCTCTCTCTCTCTCTCTCTCTCTCTCTCTCTCTCCCACACACTATGACTGTCCGCGCCGGGGTCCATGCCAAAGCCGTGCCCATGGACAGCTGAACACAGCCATGTGGCCGGAGACATGTCCACGCCCCCTGACCTCCTCCTCCCCCCACCCCCCACCCTCTCCCTCCGCCCTGACCATCAGCCACGCTCTACGTGATCCGGAGGAGCAGGACACTACGGAAACCACTGACCACACACAGTTGAAGGCGGAAAGGGCGGGTGGTAGTGGGGGGGACTTTTCGGGGTGGGGGGGGGGTGGGGTGGGTGGGTAGGGAGGGAGGGGGGGGGGGGGAGGAGGAGGCGGGGTGGGGGTGGGGGGGGGAGTGGCAGGCGCCCGAGGATGGGAAAAGTGGGGATTGCCTGTCTGTCTGTCTGTCTGTCTGTCTGCCTGTCTGTCTGTCTGTCTGTCTGTCTGTCTCTCTCGCCCTTCTATCTCCCTCCTGCCCCCTGTCTGTCTGTCTGCCTGTCTGTCTGTCTGTCTGTCTCTCTCTCTCTCGGGCCCCTCTCTCTCCCTCTCTCGCGCCCTCTCTGTCTCTGTCTGTCTGTCTCTGTCTCTTCTCTCTCCACTCTCGCTCTCACCCCACCCCGCCCCTTTCTCTCTTTCTCTCTCCCTTCTCTCTGTTTCTCTCTCTCTCTTTCCGCCTCCGCTCTTCCTCGCTCTACCCTTCTCCCTTCCCTCTCTGACTCTGTCCCTGTCTGTCTGTCTGTCTGTCTGTCGTCTGTGTCTGTGTCTGTCTGTCTGTCTGTCTGTGTCTGTCTGTCTGTCTGTCTCTGTCTGTCTGTCTGTCTCTGTCTCTCTCTCTCTCACATCTGCTCTCCGCTCTCTCGCTCTCTCTCTCTCTCTCTCTCTCTCTCTCTCTCTCTCCTCTCTCTCTCTCTCTCCCCTCGTCACCACATCACACACCATCACCCTTCATGTCTGATCCAGTGGTCACGTTGACGCCCCCCCCCCCCCCCCCCTGCCCTTCTCCCTCCCTCCTATTCCCCTTCCAAACACCACCATACACACACACAACACACACACACACACACACACACACACACACACACACACACACGTACCTCCCTGTACCATCAGACATGCTTCAACGAACCCGGAACTACAGACATACAAATGGGCATCCAGGCTTTCCAGACTTCAGGGAGCGCAGTGAGTCAGACGACAGAAAGGGTGTGGGGGGTTAGGGGGTTGAGAGGAGGGGGGGGGGGGGGGGGTACACTGATGAGTGGACAGGGTGCAGTGAGGGGTGAGGAGAACAGGGAGGGGGGGGGGAGGGAGGGGGGGGTCAGGGGTGTAACTGTCCTTCCTTAATCCCTCAAAGCTGCCTCTCTCTCTCTCTCTCTCTCTCTCTCTCTCTCTCTCTCTCTCTCTCTCTCTCTCTCTCTCTGCCTATCCCTTTCTCTTCCCACCTTTCTGTCTCTGTCCCTGTCTCTCTGTCTGTCTGTCTGCCTGTCTGTCTGTCTGTCTGCTCTCTCTCCTCTCTCTCTCTCTCGTCTCTCTCTCTCTCTCTCTCTCTCCGCTCTCTCTGCCTATCCCTTTCTCTTCCCACTTTTCTTCTATCTGTCCCTGTCTCTGTCTGTCTGTGCCTGCCTGTCTGTCTGTCTGTCTCTCTCTCTCTGTCTCTCTCCTCTCTCTCTCTTCTCTCTCTCTCTCTCTCTCTTTCACTCTCAAATGGACCAGTCCTTGTCCGCTTCCTGTCTGGACAATCATTCTTATTTCCTCACGCAATTCCCTGTCCTATGTTTCACATGACAATCGTCACTGTTCCGTCTCCCTGTCTTCTGTTCACATGACAATTGTCACAGTTCCCTCCCCTGTCCTGTGTTCACATGGCAATTGTCACCATTTTTCCCTGTCCTATGTCCACATGACAATTGTCACCAATTTTTCCCTGTCCTATGTTCACATGACAATGTGTCAGCAATTTTTCCCTGTCTATGTTCACATGACAATTGTCACAGTTCCCTCCCCTGTCCTATGTCCACATGACAATTGTCACCAATTTTCCCTCCCCTGTCCTATGTCCACATGACAATTGTCACCACCATTTTTGTCCTATGTCCACATGGACAATTGTCACCATTTTTTTCCCTGTCTATGTCCACATGACAATTGTCACAGTTCCTTTTCACTGTCATATGTCCCCATGACAATTGTCACCACTGTTCCCTGTCTATGCCCGCATGACAATTCTCACTCACCAAGTCGTTTTCCCTGCAAATACGTCCCCGTGGAATTGTCGTTTTTTAAACACAGTTCTTCACCAACGATACCAGTTCCGTTTCTTCCACCGTTCCTGGCATGAGAGTTCTGCTCAGTTCCTCACGCATGTTGGTGCCAAGTACTTGTCCTTCCCCTCACTCCCCATTCCAACTGTTGACGTTCTTCACAAATGGTGGCGACCAGTCCTTTTCCTCACCCCCCCCCCCCCTCCCCTCCCCTCCCCCTCCCCGCCCTCCGCTCCTTCACGGGTCTCTGGTTGCACACCACAAATGAATGCGCCAAAGCCTCGCTCAGTAGGAAGTTGTGAGTATTTATAGACTGGCGCAGTTACATCGTGTCTGAAAGTTGATTACCCTCGTGCTCTTTCAACCGGCCATCAAGATACAAGCCATGTCTGGTGCTTGCAGTCAAAGGAATGGGACTTTGACGGTGGGGGGGGGGGGGGGGGGGGGTAGGGGGTGGGGGGAGGGGTGGGGGTGGGGGGATCAAGCTGGCGCAAAAAGATAGGGTCACGGGTGAGTGCCAAGGCCTGAAATGTGACGTCAACTATGGGGAAGGTCATGAATTTGAAGATTGTATGTGATATCATCAGTGAAAATCCTCAACAATATACAAAACAAAACAAAACAACAACAACACAACACACACACAACACACCACACAACACACACACAACACACACACACACACACACACACACACACACGCACGCACGCACGCACGCCTACACACACAACAGAAAAAAAGGGAAATAAATTGGTGGGGAATTGTTCATTTGATCAATTATCAGTTTAATGCTGACTTCAACTCTATGGACGGCCTCAACCACGCTGACATGAGTTACACAGTGATGCAGTGCCCATAGTGATGCAGTGCCCCATAGTGATTCAGTGGCCATAGTGATGCAGTGCCCATAGTGCTACTTGTGGCATAGTGATGCAGTACCCCTAGTGATGCAGTGCCCATAGTGCTACTTGTGGCTTAGTGATGCAGTGCCCATCCCAAGTGATTCAGTACCCATAGTGATTCAGTGCCCATAGTGATGCAGTGCCCATAGTGCTACTTGTTGCGGCATAGTGATGCAGTGCCCATAGTGATGCAGTGCCCATAGTGGCCTAGTGCAGTGCCCATAGTGATTCCTACTTGTGATTCATAGTGATGCAGTGCCCATAGTGGCTACTTGTGGCATAGTGATGCAGTGCCCATAGTTCAGTACTTAGTGATACCGTGAGTGCGCATAGTGTGCAGCCCATAGTGCTACTTGTGGCATAGTGATGCAGTGCCCATAGTGAGTCAGTGGCCATAGTGATGCAGTGCCCATAGTGCTACTTGTGGCATAGTGATGCAGTGCCCATAGTGATTCAGTACCCATAGTGATTCAGTGCCCATAGTGATGCAGTGCCCATAGTGCTACTTGCGGCATAGTGATGCATGCAGCCCCATAGTGCCACTTGTGGCATAGTGATGCAGTGCCATAGTGCTACTTGTGGCATAGTGATGGTATGCAGTGCCCATAGTGCATAGTGATGCTTGTGGCCATAGTGCCACTTGTGGCATAGTGATGCAGTGCCATAGTGAGCAGTGCCCATAGTGATGCAGTGCCCATATGAGTTTTGCAACTTGTGGCATAGTGATGCAGTGCCCATAGTGCCACTTGTGGCAGTGCCATGCATAGTGCCATTGTGCAGTGATGCATAGTGATGCAGTGCCCATAGTGCCTACTTGTGGCATAGTGACGCAGTGCCCATAGTGATGCAGTGCCCATAGGATGCTGTGGCATAGTGATGCAGTGCCCATAGTGATGCGTGGCAGTGCCCATAGTGTGCTACTTGTGGCATAGTGATGCAGTGCCCATAGTGATGCATGCCCCATAGTCACTTGGCCCAATAGTTGAGTGCAGTGCCCATAGTGATGCAGTGTTGTGCCAGTGCATAGTGATAGTGATGCAGTGTGCCCCCATAGTCCTAGTGATAGTGAGTGCCCATAGGATGCAGGTGCCCATAGTGACCACCCATGATGCAAGCGCCCATAGTGATGCAGCGCCCTAGTGATGCATGGCCCATAGTGCTACTTGTGGGCATAGTGATGCAGTGCCCATAGTGGACAGTGCAGTGCCCATAAGTGAGGCAGCCACAGTGTGCAGTGCCCCTAGTGATGCAGTGCCCATAGTGATGATTGCATAGTGTGCAGTGCCCATAAATGATGCGTGCCCATAGTGCCCACTAGTGCAGTAGCCCTGCCCCATAGTGATGCAGTGCCCATAGTGATGTAGTGGTCCACAGTGATGCAGCGCCCATAGTGATGCGCGCCCATAGTGATGCAGCGCCCATAGTGATGCAGTGCCCATAGTGATGCCGTAGCCACAGTGATGCAGTGCCCATAGTGCCACTAGTGCGCAGCATGTGGCCTGTGTGGCAGCAGGAAGCGGCGTCGTGCCGTGTTGACAGAGGCAGCAGCGGGTTCTGGTGCCGGATGCCGGCAGGCATCACGCACAGGCTGCTGTCTGTGCCTACGCTGCCAGCAGATGGGTTCAACCTGTATCAATAAGCAACGACCAGGAGGGTCCCGGACAGAGAGAGAAGAGAGAGAGAAGAGAGAGAGAGAGAGAGAGAGAGGCGAGAGAGAGAGAGGAGAGAGAGAGAGAGACAGAGAGACAGAGAGACAAAGGGAGAGACAGAAAGACAGATAGACAGACAGAAACAGAGAGAGGGGTGGCTATGGTACGAGAGAGAGAGAGAAGAGAGAGAGAGAGAGATAGAGAGATAGAGAGAGAGAGAGAGATAGGGATGAGTGAGAGAGAGACAAAGAGACAGAGAGAAGGGACAGAGACAGAGAGAGACAGAGAGGCAGAGAGAGAGAGAGAGAAGAGAGAGGGAGAGAGAGAAGAGATAGATAGAGAGAGAGAAATGAGAGAGAGTCAGAGATAAAGGTAATGGGTGTGGCCATGGTACGAGAGAGAGAGAGAGAGAGAGAGAGAGAGAGAGAGAGAGAGAGAGAAAGAAAGAGACAGAGAGACCAGAAGAGAGAGTCAGATACTAGACATAAGAGAGCGAGAGACAGAAAAAGAGAGATATGATGACAAAAGCAAAGGGAGGGACAGAGACAGTTGCAAGACACCACTAGAACAGACAGACCAACAGGAGAGAGATGTAGTGCTCATGGTACGAGAGAGAGAGAGAGAGAGAGAGAGAGAGAGAGAAGAGAGAGAGGAGAGAGGAGAGAGAGAGAGAGAGAGAGAAAATGAGAGAGAGAAAGCAGAGACAGAGACAAAGGGGGAGACAGAGACAGAAAAGAACACATAGAGACCGGACATAGAGAGAATGAGGTGGATGGTGGTGTCCATGGTACGAAAGAAGACTAGCAGAATGAGAGTGGGGGGGGAGGGAGAGAGAGTGAGAGAGAGAGAAGAGCGAGAGAAGGAGATGGAGAGAGAGAGAGAGAGAGACACAGACAGACAGACAGACAGACCAGACGGACAGACATAAGTCGGGTCGTGTCCTTCTTGGCTGTTGCAGATTTGCAGTCTGACAGTTCATGTCTATGGCCACAGGCACTGGCTACGTCTGAAATTGGCCACACCACGCACCGGTCTTCGTTTTTGCAGCTTTTCGTCGTCCTTCCTCCTTCCTTCCATCCTTCAATCTTTCTTTCCTCTTCCTTCCTTCCTTCCTTCCTTCCTTCCTTCCTTCCTTCCTTCCTTCCATCCGTCCTTCCTTGCCTCCCTACCTCTCTTCCTTCCTTTTCAAATAAGGTTCATATCTTAATACCCCCATTCCATTTCCTTTCTAAACGTTTGTGAGGAAGTGGTGGCAACTCCTGTCTGCTGTCTGTCTGTCTGTCTTTCTGTCTTTCCTGTCCTGCCTGCCTCCCTGTCTGTCTGTCTGTCCCCCCTCTCTCTCTCTCTCTTCTCTTCCTCTCTCTCTCTCTCTCTCTCATACGTACAACCGTCACTGTTTCTCTCTCTGTCTTGTCTCTCTCTCTCTCTCTCTAGCTCTCTCTCTCTGTATGTGGTGTGTGTGTGTTTGTGTGTGTTTGTGTGTGTGTGTGTGTGTGTGGGGCGTCTGTCTGCTGTCTGTCGTCTGTCTCTCTCTCTCTCTCTCTCTCGTATCAT
>JADBJO010017404.1:7500-37770 GCA_016801955.1 Conus betulinus | reverse complement strand
AATGTTAAATGTGATCTATTTTTTTGCTTGAAGAAGACCCAAAAGGTCGAAATGAATTGTGTCTTGTCCTGTGCTTTGTTTGTCAATGTCCTTGGCGGTAACTACCCCCCACTCTTTCTAAATTTTGCTTCGTTCTCCGCCATCAGTTGCTCCATTTTGAAAAGTTCTATTCCTTGTCTTTACAGGTTAAGACGAATTGCTATAGGTCTGTGTGTGTGCGTATATGTGTGCGTGTGTGTCTGTGTGAATGTGTGCGTGCGCGCGCGAAGAGGAAATCAGTCGTGATTCCATTCTTCTGCAGTTCAGTTGAGCGAAATGGTAAAAGGGAAACAACTGCAAAACACGGAGGAGAGCATGGCAGCAGAGAGTCCTCAGAAGATTAGCTCCCTTCAAGCAAGTGTTTCGGCCCTTATCTCCAGACACTCTTCGGGGGGCTTGGGCCACACCCGGTTCATGACTCCGGATATCCCTCTGCTGCCCCCCCCCCCCCCCCCCCCTTTTTTTTTTTCTTTTCCCATCTTGGGATGAGCCATGGCTGGGATTCAAACCCATGACCCTCTGGACATGCTCATTTTCCACTTCATGACTCGCACTCTAACCACTCTAACCACTCTAACCACTGAGCCACTGGGGCACCTGATATTTGTAAGGAAATTTAAGCCTTGTGAAGTTCACTTTTGTTCCTCCTTAACCAGATCCAGCTTGAACCTCTCTGCCACTTCTGCCATTGCTTTCAGGGCTCTGTTTTCTTTACCTCCCTGCAACTGAGAGCTGTTTCAGGAGACTGTATGCAGACGTTCCTACAAACCCCCTAGCTCCAACTTCTGCAGTGAGGACTTCGACCTGATAGCCTTCTCTCCTCAGGCTGTTTGCCAGATCAGCATACTTTACAGTCTTGTAGATTTGAGCTGCCTCCATTCTGTTCTCATATGGCACCGTGAGCTCGATCATGATCAGCTGCTTGGTTGACTGAGAGTGGACTACTATGTCTGGTCTCATGCCTCTCTTGCTGATGATCTCTAGGTGACTCTTCCATTCTGGGAGGTCAGCAGTGCACTCCCAGTCATCTGCCCTGTCCAGCAGACTCTGCCTGCAATTGTTCCGAGTGGCACTGTTGTTCTTGGCCATGACTTGCTACCTCCCTGCCGTGAAGAATGTTGCGGGTGCTTTTGGAGTCCAGATTTTCCCTTTTATGGTGTTGGTACTAGCCCAGACTGCTTGTACAATCTCTTTGAGCACTTGGTTGTGCATCCATGTGTACCTTCCTTGAGCCAGGGCTACTTTATAGCTGAGCTTAGGACATGCTCCACTGTTTGTTTTTTCATGGCAGAGGGGGCTTGCAGGATCGTCTGTTTTTTCCCCACTTCTCCAGGTTTGCGTTTGAGGGCATAAGGTCATATGTTAGATCTGAGAATGAAGCTGATCCTGAGAGGGGCCATGTGCCAAATGTCGTTCCAAGTGAGACTACTTTGGAGTGCATTCTCCCATGTTGTACATTGCCCTTGCTGGCTCTGCTGGACTGCTTTTTGGAGTCTTTTTTGGTCGTCTTCTTTTCTCATCTCCTGAATCATCATGTCTCTTTTGGCTTTTCCTTTGGCCTTTGACCACCATTCAGTTTTGGTCACCCCCAGTCCTTGTCTGTTGGTCTGTGTGTGTCCGGTTATTTCTCTGATCCTGAGACTTTCTTTTGCAGGATCCATCGCCTCTTGAACTTTCCATTTTCTGCCTGTCTTCAGCTGGGGCTTGATTGCTTCTACCACCTTTGTCTCCTGAGTCCTCCAGCATGCTTTGAAGTCTGATCTTCCCAGCTTTGTATTCCTCCAGGATGGATTTCAGTGGTAATTTCAGCTTTGCTTGGTGACTGACTGTACAGTGCTATGTCAGTGAGACAGGGGGGGACCAAGCCCATAGATTCCTTGTGAACTTGATTTTGGCTTCCATTGCCTCCACTATGCTGGTGCAGATGTCGTATATCATCAGAGGCCGGGAAACGAAGAATGCTGTCTGTCTGTCTGTCTGTGTGTCTGTCTGTCCGTGGTCAAAATGTGTTCCACTCGCTCGAGCTCCAGACAAAACTTTTGGGCCAATCTTTCTGAAAAAATTGTAGGTATGTTCATTATGGCTCACGGATACCTGATATTTCATTTTACCAGAATAGCTGTTACTAATGGCTATAATGGCCCAAAACGGTTTTTCTTCTTTATGGAATAATTGTCAGAAAGTACTTGAATGATTTCTTATCTCGGTGACGAAATACATTATGACGCATGTTTGATTGTGACTGTATGCCACTAATGATATCAAGTGACATTTACACCACTCTCTCTCTCTCTCTCTCACACACACACACACACACACACACACACACACACACACGCATACGTGCACGCGCACACATGTACACGCGTGCGCACACACGTGCATACGCGCGCAAACACGCACACACACACACACATGTGCGTGCATGTACGTTGTTTGCGTGTGGGTGGGCAGGCTGGCTGGCATAAAGTTGGTATTGGGTTAGTTACAGGCAAAGTCCTGTAAGGGAAACAGAAGGTTCCAGATTCAGAGTACAAAATGCTTTTTTTAATAATCTAGTTAGTTGGTTGGATTATGATTAAATATTACAGGTGACATTTGAAATACATTAGATTGAAACAGGACATATGCATAACGTTTAATAAGAGATGTTATGCTAAGGGGAAGAATAATGTTTATGGTAAAAGAAACAGAATGCTGTTTTACCTTTAAGGCATAGGTGCATGTTTGGTGATTTTACTGTATGAATAATGTAGACAACAGTAGTACTCTGGCAGAACTATCAAGTTAGAACTAGAGTCCTATGGTGGAATGCAGGGATTTGGAGAAAAGTACAAATTTCAAAATTTTGCTCGAAATGAATAACTGTTTGTGTGCTCTCTCAACCTATCTGTCTGTCTGTCTGTCTGTCTCCCCCCCCCCCCCCCCCCCCCCCCCCCCCCTCTCTGTCTATGAGTTTAACTAGGTGTCTATCTTTCTGCCTGTCAGTTTGTTCATCTCTTTTTCTTTGAATACAATTTGAACTCGTTTACATAAACTACCCATGGTGAAATTGTTTGCATTTATTGAGATTTGATATTTCGTTGCATTTGAATTTTATTCTGTTTGTGGATTATTTGATTTTTGGTTTGACTTCACATTACTTGGGGAAGTTTGGCATGTGATATAAAAAAAAAGACTGTGACTCAGTAAATAAAATCTGCATAATCTCTCTCTCTCTCTCTCTTGATGTCAGTATGTGTGTTCGTCTCAAATTTACAAAACATAAGCATGAAATGAAATATACATATTAGTTTGTTTTTAGTATTTTCATTATTTTTTAGTATTTTCATTATTGTATGTTGCAAGGCTGATTGGTTTGTATAAGGTTTAACTAGAAATTTGTTGTTGAATGCATTAATAGTAGATAAAAATTCATGCATTTCTATGCTTTCTTGGGTACTTTTCTGCTCACTTTTCTGCGTTGTCCCATATAGCCCACTGGGGGCCTATGCCGGCCCCCAGACCCCCTCCTCTCTCCATTTTCAAAATGTGGCAGGTCTGAGTATGTCTCTTTTTTTTCCTGGTCATGCGACAGGTTCTTCACTTTTGAAGGATTTCTTTCATCATGTTTTTTTTTTTTCTTCTTTAGGCTGAGCAATTCTGAACTACCTCTTATAATGCATTTTCCTCTCTCTCTCTTTCTCTCTCTCTCTCACACACACACACACACACACACAAAAGTTATATTTAATTTGCTTTAAATTGTTTTCGTTTTACATGTCTGTGAATGTGAGTGGATGAAAACCAACAATTGTACAGAGATTGTGTCTCAGTAGGGTTGAAAGGCATTATTCAGTGATGTCGCCAACATGCTGTCATGAGATCAGCTCAATGCTTGTCTAAGTTAATCGAAATAATGTATGTATTTCAGGTCCAGACTTGGTGCTTTCCACATGAAACAACATCCTGCTGGCAAACACTTCCAAGACAGAAAAATGGATTCCATGGGAACTGGACTTCAATGTCTCAGGTAGATCTCGGTAAATCTCAGCAAACTCAAAATTTCACCCTCCAGTAAATCTGGTATAACGTTTTTTCTACTCCATTTTTCATACAACCAATAATAGACAAACAGGCTTGTAAAATTTACGAGACTGTGCCACATCTACACAAAAACGTTTTGAGCAAATTGTCATTTCCAGATGTTCTCAAAAGGCATTTCCATTCAATTCAAACTGCCCCAAAGGCATTTTGGGATGTCTCTCACAAAACTGGTGTCTTTTCATGATGCTGTCATGAGGGAAAACTTGCCCAAATCCTGCTTCCTTCTCCCCCCTCTCCCGCCCTGTTCAGAATATTTTTCACTTCATGTATCTTTGAGAGACTGCTCATCCCTCACCTGGAAAATGATGCAAGAAATGAAACCTGGCACACAATGGGTCCCTTAAACTTGCTGTGTAAGCATTCCTTCAGTCTTCATGTGGGGCATATTGTGTTTCTCTGGCCAGGTGGCAGGTTCTTCACTTTCCAAGAATTTCATTCTGTTTTTTTTTTTTTTAATTATTATTTATACAGACTAAACCTGCATTGCCTTTTATAATGTGTTTTCATCACACACAAAAAAGTGATGTTCAGTCTGCTTTTGTTTTCATTATACTTGTCTGTGAATATGAGACTCATTTTTTCAGCTTATATTGTCTTCCATTTAAAGCATTTAGTAAATTTCTATCCTTCTGTATAGTATGAACAACTGCAGTGATGTGTTGTATATAGTCATAATGATTGTCGTAGCAGTGTATTTATCTGTTGGACAAAGAACGGGAAGAATGGAACCAGCTACTGATCTAGCGGAGTTCATCCACATAATGCCATAATGGACATATCTTTGAGAGTGTTGCTCAACTTTCCTGTCGAAAACTGCAGATGCCTGTATCTCGCAGGCCTTGTCGACACCAGATTCTGTGGCCCTTCATGCCTTAGTATGGGATTCCCCTTAAAATACTCAAAAAAAAAGAAGGAAAAAAAAGAGTGTATCTTGATTTTTATCTGGTTTATGTTGTTTTTTTTTTTTTGCTACACACAATGGATGAAAATCATTAATTGTATTGAGATTGTGTCTCAGTCACAGTAGGGCTGAAAGGCATTATTAAATGATGTCACAAAGATGCTGCTATGGGATCAGCTCAGTGCCTATGTAAATTAATCAAAACAATGTATGTCTTTTTGTTCCAGACTCGATGCCTTCAACGATAAGCAACACCCTGCAGGTAAACAACTCAAGACAGAAAATGGACTCCTTGGGAACTGCGCTTCAGTGATGTGTCAGGTAAATCTCGGCGGACTACAGCCCTGTTCAGTAGATCTCTTCCCTCATATCTTCACCTGGAAAATTGTGCAAGAAGTAGGTAGCGACAGCTGTCAGCGATCTGACCACGCACCCAGCGGAAAGTGCAAATTCTACTCATGTACTGAAGTGTCTCATTCAACAAACCATGCACCTACAGACACAAAACTTGCTGCGAAGTAAAGAGGAATGTTTCTACTGTAAATCTGTTATATTTGTTTTATTGCTTGTGAGGAGCGAATTAGGAAAACGCCGGTATGAAAATAAAGTTTTGTGTTTTGCATGCACCTGGCATACGATTCATGCTGAAGTCTGGAAACAGTTTGTCAACTCAGTCGTGTAGGACAATTTCCGATGCAACCTACACTTTCAAAAATAGTATCATTGGAAAGCTAAGATAATGCTCTTTACATTGATATACTGTGAGACGCAAATTTTAATCAATCATTTGATGTTTTTTCAAGTTGAAAATTTAAACCTGATTTACACCTACATTCGTTTTTAAACACCAACATACATTGGACTCAGAAAGCTCAGATTTTTCTTTCCAGTGGTATGCAAATGAGGCATGTACAAAACTCGGGGATTTTGCCTTCACACTGAAAAGCGAGGCGCCCATTGGTCACTTGAGGAGGTCAAACTCGCACGATGCGTGTCCCCCGAGGCTGACAGCTGGACGCATAATATTGACAGAATTCTGGTTTTTCTGGTTGAGTTATTCCAGTAAAGTTAGGATTATGCATTTTGAGTTCCAATTCTTCATGTAAGAAACAAAAATAAGTAGTTCTATTTGGTAAAAAGTGTTTAATTTCGTTGCCAATCATATCAAACAAACGATTCCCAGTCAGCAGATTCGACCTTGACCGAGTCAGTGCTAAAGAGGTGTCTCTTGAGATGTATTCTATTTAACAGAATCTAGTTTCGTTACCCCAAAATTCATACAAAGCTTGTTTTTGTAATAGAACAAAAATGATAGTTTTTGAGTTTCGCAAATATGATATGATATGCGTTTTTATATTTTTTGAAATAATATTTTCTTGGTGAATGAAGTTACGCCATGGGAAGTCACTCTAAAATTGTTTTATCAGGTAATCTGCTCAGAGATGGAGACCATAATATGCATAATAGGTATAACAGAAATTAAATGAAAAAGAAGAACATAGTAAAAGCATATCTGAAATTTTTTTGAAGGAATAAGATGGAAATTTTTCACTACTATAAATTATATCTACTACTTTCAGATATGCAGCATACCTGTCTTACCTGTCAACTATGAAAAATGCCAATGAACAGTTGTGCAAGGTCTTTTATCAAATTGCTTGAAATTATGCTTTTCACTCAACACACATACACACGAGTCTCATTTACACACACATACACACGTGCGCGCGCGCACACTCACACACACACATGCATATTGAGTTTTAATATTAGCAATTTTATGTACATGATGTAAATAGGAGACAAAAGAAGAAAACAAAAGCAAAACAAAACAAAACAAAAAAAATTGAAAAAAGAAAGAAAGCAGGAAAAAGAAGGAAAAGAAAAACAAGCTTTAAGCTTGCAATGTTTATGTGTGCCACTGTGTGTGTGTGCACATGCGTGCATGTGGAAATTTCATTGTGGACTGTGACTTGCATTTTAGATCTGTGTTTGAGTACACACAAAAGAAGCTGTCAGAGTGTGCTTGTGTGTGTGTGTGTGTGTGTGTGTGTGTGAACAAAACAAGTTTTCATACAGATCAGCTTTATGTGAGCACACTTATTTTTCATGAATTGTGCATGATAACTTAATTATTTTTTATTCATGTTCGTTATTTCAGAAGATGATATATTTGCTGATAATTGTGTATTTTGCAAAGTCTTTCAATAGCAAACTGCTGTTAGGAAAATCATAACTCTGAAACATTCAAAAGAAGGGATGTGTGATTGTGTGTTTGGACATTACTCTTTCTGTTGCAACACAGAGTTGACGACAGATTCTGTTGCCCTTCATGCCCTGCTCTTATTATGGGATTCCCCTCAAAATTCAGAATGGGGGGTGGGGTGGGGGGACCAGTATGCTCAGATTTGTATCTGGTTTATGTTGTTTTGTTTGATTTCGTTCAGTCTTTTCTTCACACAGTCAATGAAAGTCAGTAATTGTATTGAGATTGTCTCTCGGTCACAGTAGGCCTGAAAGGCTTTATTAACTGATGTCACGAAGATGCTGTTGTGGGGTCAGCTCAATGCCTATGAAAATTAATCGGAGTAATGTATGTTGTTTTGTTCCAGACTTGGTGCCTTCCATGATGAGCAGTTACATCCTGCAGCAGACACTTCAAGAGAAAATGGACTCCTTGGAAACTGCACTTCAATGATGTCTTGGGTAAATCTCGACGGACTAAAACAACATGTTTCTGGTATAACTTTTTCTAACTCCATATTTCATACAACCAATAATAGACAAACTGGCTTTTGAATGAGACTATGCCACAGCAACACAAAAATGTGTTGAGAGAATTGCCTTGTTTCCAGATGTCCTCAAAAGATGTTTTTTTCAATTGTCCCTAAGGCATTTTCAGATGCATCTTACAAACTGCGTCTTTTATTACTCTGTCATATGCAAGACCTTGCCCAAATCCTACTTCTTCCCCCCCCTGCTCTCCCCCACCGTATTCAGTGCTTTTTTTCTTTCGAGACATTTCCCTCCTGGAAAATTGTGCCAGAAGTGAAACTTGGCATACGATAGGCCATTAAACTTGTTATATGAGCATTCATTCGCTATTCGTTTGGGGTATATGATAGATGGATATCTTCATAAAATAGGACTGGTTCCGACATGAATGTTGATTGTTGTTAGGGAGTCACCGGCATGTCCTGCACTTTAGTGGCATTTGCAAGCAATGGAAGTTTGCACAGTGAATGCCAAGATGATCTTTTTTTTGGCACACTAAATTACAGGAACCTGTTCTAATGGCTATTTTCACTATGCTATAGCTTTTTTTAGTAACAGAAAGATTTGTTTCTGTATTTTCTTGATTAGGAAAGTTCCTATTCTAGAAAGGCATGAGCTTGCTATCCAAGTTCAACATAATGACGTAATGATAACCTCAAAGATCATTCCATTGGTAATCTTTTCACCAAATTAATGAATAAGCGAAAATCAAAAAGAAAAATAAGGTTTTGAGTTTAGTGCGCAATACAGATAAGGAAATGACAGAGGGGTATTAACTTTCTTTGAAAATGAATCAGTTGATTTCAACAGCATGGAGACAGTGACATTGCAGTTTGAATGTGAAAAGTGTACAGTCTGAAGTTGCAACTGTGCCTGTGTATATGTGTCATGTGGCCTTTGCAACTACTTTGTCTTATGGTGCAACATTAAAAAAGTGTGTATATGTCTTTTGCAACTACTTTGTCTTATGGTGTAACATTAACAAAGTGTGTATGTGTCGTCATGTGGCCTTTGGAACTACTTTGTCTTATGGTGCAACATTAAAAAAGAAAAGTCTGTGTTTTCGAAATTGTGAGTTCCCTTTTGCATGAATTGATATTTGTGTGTGCCATCCACCATCCCCGACCACCAACCCTAGTGGGTATTTTGCTTATATACCTCAATTGCTGTGAACTGAACTCACTCCCAACTTGTAACTCGGCTCACCAGGTCATGTCTTGCATGCATTTTGTGAACAGAACAGAACAGGACAGGATGCAAGGCAAGAGGACTGAGAAATGATGTTTGTGTGTGCCCATCCACCATCCCCGACCACCAACCCTACTGGCTCTTTTGCTTATATACCTCAATTGCTGTGAACTGAACTCACATCCAGCTTGTAGCTCAGCTCACCAGGTCATGTCTTGCATGCATTTTGTGAAGAGACCAGGACAGGATGGAGTGTGTTCAGGTCACAGCAGTAAACAATGTAACCAGGAGAGTTGGGAATAGTGGGTGGCTTGCACATGAATCATATTCTGACAAGTCAAAAATCAGACAACAAATCTTTCTGCAGTTTCATGTTTGTAGTTCATTTTAGCATGAATGACTTCCACATCCACAACTATAGTTGACACAGAGATCCATCACCATGGTGAAAACCCATTATTGCTTTGGCACAGCAGAGACAGCAGTATAACTCTTTCTAAAAGCCATGGTCAATAACACAGACATTTTACCAGACATACCATAAAACACAACTGACCTGAACCAAGGTGGAGGAACACGGTCACCAATGAACATCAATGAACATACTTGAGTCAAGATATCTTTGCAATACCAATACACGCTTTCCAGAAGCTTCTGCTCATTACCAATTTCCACATGGCCACCATTCATCCGACCACTGACCAATCCTCAATCATTATCAGCAACAGTATGACCAGGGCCTTCCCACTGCCAGACTAGCACAGCAAGATTTTCTTCTGCCCCCCAAATATCAGTCATCATGTTGGGGTTGACAGAGAGCCATGCTCTTATTTTGCACTTGGACCAAATCTGGAATCCTTTAGTACAGGAATATAACTCCTCCTGCCTACGCCTGCACCACAGTAATGTATGTGTAATTAAACTGAACTTGACCACAGTCAACATCTCAAGGAATAAACATGCAAACAGCCTCAAAGAACCAGACCTCGCAATCCTGTGACTTGAATATTGCACTGTGTGACTTCAACATCACACAACAGACTGAAAGACAGGTTGCTCTCCCCTAGGACAGTGTGTCACCACAGTACGACACATTTTCCTTTCTTGGCCCAATGAAGTGCAATTCTTTGGTCAGAAACCATTCCCCTGCTGCCATGGGACTGTTGACATGCCTGAATGACATACTTCCCCACAGAACCTTGGCTGACTGTCTCAGCCAGAATGGTGGTGGTAGGTCAAGAGGGGAGAAAACCAGCATCTTGCCTTTCACCATTACAGTTAGCTGGCAAGTGCAGAAGGCATTTACTACTTCCTGCTGATGTGTCTGCCTCTCCTTCACAGGCTGGCTGGCTGTACACACAGCTGACAACCAGATGGTTCGCTGTGAGCTGTCTGCCACACACACTGCGGGCTGTCTGCCACACACACTGCGGGCTGTCTGCACACACAACTGATAACAGATGGTTCGCTGCGAGCTGTCTGCCACACACAGCTGACAACCAGATGGTTCGCTGTGGGCTGTCTGCCACACACAGCTGACAACCAGATGGTTCGCTGTGAGCTGTCTGCCACACACAGCTGACAACCAGATGGTTCGCTGCGGGCTGTCTGCCACACACAGCTGACAACCAGATGGTTTGCTGCGGGCTTAGGCCATGTGCACAAAGCAGGCCAACCTCTCTGAACAGCAAACAAAAAACTAGCACACAGGGTTATCTGAGAGGGCAGCCCCAGACGACTGAACACCTCTCTCATGAGGCACGGTGACTTTTTTGCAAAGCTGCAGATTTCAGTGCTACTAATTCAGCCAATTCTCAAGGGGGGAAGGGGATAATAGTAAGGGGGGATAATTCATCCATTTGCCACAGCGGCCTACAGACAGCAGTAATAGCAGAGTCATGGAACTAGCATCAGTCAGAGTATCCTTCCTCAGGCAGCTTTGCCAAAAAGTTAGCATCCTTAAAAGCTGCACAATGTACTTCATAAAAGTTGCATTAATTCAGCTAAGCCATGGAGCCACAGCACATAAACCAACAACAGAGGAAGAGAAATGGACCAAGCCATGCAGTGATGAAGAGAACACCGCTGAGACAGGCAGCCCTGACCATGGCCACTATTCATGGAGTAGTCTAGCCAGCCAGGGACACCATGTCAAGTGCAAATTAAAAACTATGATAAAATTCAAACCTTTAAAGAGAAGGTAGGTCAAAGTGAAAAAAAAGCCTTTTCTAGAATACTGAATACTGATCTCAACAGTGTATTATCATAGTCCACGTCTAAATTTGATTACATCAAAAACATTGATCATAAATTATGACAAATATTGATCTCATCTAAAAGAAAATTTGAAGTTACATTAGTTGGAACATCTCAGAACAAGGTCTCCATACAGTTTCCATGTAAATGCTCATGCCAAATGTCATATGAACCTCAGCAATCATCACATCTTTGTCACTGTGGCTCAAATGTGATGTATGATGTTTTATCTTTGTTGTACGTTCGTTACTATAGTTTAAATGATATACTATGTTTTATATCTTATGTCTGAATTAAATGTTTTAACCATTTTACTGTCTGTCCACTTCTCACTGACTTTGCTTTCTGCTACACTGCAGATGAAATATTCCCATTTTAAAAATCAGTTTCATAATATGAACAATGAAATGTTGAATCATGAATCACATGGAATGGCATGCACCATGGCGCTTCAAAGGTGAGGTGTGTCAGCATATGGACTGCTATGAAAGCGTCTGCCCTTGATGAGAGTATTGGTAAAAGGAGTCCATGCCAGCCCTCAGAACACTCCTTTTGTTCACCCATTCCCCTGTCTGGATGTTGATCACATGGCCTGAAAAACAGTGAGAAAGACTGTGATGAGCAACAATGTTGGCAACTACAACAGCACAAAATTCTTCCACCATCATCAAGTTCACTTGTAAAATAGTTTAACCATCTTTGCATTTTTCAGCCCAAAACTGCTCCTAGTATTCATATTTTTTTGAAATCAATGGAATGCGGTCAGTTCACAACCCTGGTCTTGAATGAATTGTTTCCCACACCCCCCATACTACTGCTAAGATTTCATTGGACACGTCTCAGGAATGCCCATTTCTTTTGGCCGGCCTCGACTTAAAACAAGGTCGCAGTGTGTGAGGGAAACTAACGCAGCATGTGCGGCCAGTTGTGGCCGTAATGAACACCAGGGGAGACAAAAACACAGCGGCCGGATACAGGCAAAACATGCAAGAGGGTTAATTAAGGCTCTTTTCCTGGAAAAAGGAAGGAAACTGAACATTTTTTCTCAAACACATGCATATGTGCATCCTCTAAAACCCATACACATGGAGACAGCATGAATATAAATAATGTGAATAAAGTGGCTGGTTACCGACATAAATTTCGAGACGTCCTTTTTCCAAAACATGTCTCTTAGCATTTGTAGATATGCCAATATCTCTAGTTTCAGGTCTTCGCAAACTTCAACATGAGTGCATTGTGTGGTCTGAAGTCTTGCCTGAAAAACTGAGACAACTGGGCCATATAAATACACAATCTATTTTAAAGCCTGGCTTCATCTTACAGACTATTTTCTTCAAGCAGTAATCTGCCTGAATCTACATCAACTTGCCTGAATTCAGGCTTCAGACATATCCACAGGCACCCTTGTTTCAAATGTGACCAACACTTTGGTGTCCATGCCTTTGCATCTCCTGAATACATAATGTAACTCTCTTCTTGCCAGCCTTCCTGAACAACTTCTCCACAGACTTGCAAACAGTGCTGTTCAACCAGTCTTTAGATCCTCCAAGTCTGAACATGCAACACCACTTCTGCAATCACTGACTGGCGGCCAATCTGTCACAGTATCCACTACAC
The DNA here is from genome assembly GCA_016801955.1 of Conus betulinus. Lineage (NCBI taxonomy): Eukaryota > Metazoa > Mollusca > Gastropoda > Neogastropoda > Conidae > Conus > Conus betulinus. The sequence continues at coordinate 24,905 of JADBJO010017404.1, read as the reverse complement.
ATTTTCCACACTCTCTCTGTCTGTCTGTCATCTCAGGTTCAACATCAGACCATCTGTCTGAATGACATCCCATCTACACACTTTGTTCAACATCAGACCATCTGTCTGAATGACATCCCATCTACACATTTTCCTCAACATCAGACCATCTGTCTGAATTACATCCCATCTACACACTTTCTTCAACATCAGACCATCTGTCTGAATGACATCCCATCTACACACTTTGTTCAACATCAGACCATCTGTCTGAATTACATCCCATCTACACACTTTGTTCAACATCAGACAGTCTGATGACATCCCATCTACACACTTTGTTCAACATCAGACCATCTGTCTGAATGACATCCCATCTACACACTTTGTTCAACATCAGACCATCTGTCTGAATGACATCCCATCTACACACTTTGTTCAACATCAGACCATCTGTCTGAATGACATCCCATCTACACACTTTGTTCAACATCAGACCATCTGTCTGAATGACATCCCATCTACACACTTTGTTCAACATCAGACCATCTGTCTGAATGACATCCCATCTACACACTTTCTTCAACATCAGACCATCTGTCTGAATTACATCCCATCTACACACTTTCACATTAGTTCCCCTTTTCCTCTGACTCGTCTCCCGCAACTGCCCACACTGAAAAAAAAACAAAGAGCAACTGCCCACACTGAAAAATAAACAAAGAGCAACTGCCCACACTGAAAAATAAACAAAGAGCAAAAAGTACTTCTTTTGTAAAACCTCAGCTACATGGAAAAAATTACTTCAGTCACTTGGAAAATCACATTCTCTCACCACATCCAAGACGGACTTAAAACATGTTTGTTCCAAATAAACAGTACATATGATATCTGCATGCATGAGAAGAATATGAGCAGGGCTAGACAGTAATCTTGCTTTCCTCTTGGCCAATCAGTGAACAAAAAATAATTTGACCAGCAGGGTTTTGCACTTACCCTGACTTAACCACACACACATACACACACACACACACACACACACACACACATCAGTATGCCATACCCTATTAGTTCTTTCCCATTTCCTTTTGTTCTTTTCTCATTTCTGTTTCCTCATTTGCTTTTTCTGTCTCGTCATCCCAGGCTCTTCAGTGACATAACTCCAATGCAACTCTTTGCAACTCCCCAATACCACAGCTACACCCAGCTCATCCTGCCACAGCTCCCGCACTGCAGTCTGCTGGTAACACCCAACATCAGTCATGAGCTGACACATAACTGGAGACACTGCGTGGAGTTCAGTGGTTCATGTTTTTTGCTTTTATTTCATTTTGTTCACAACTGTAGATTTTAATTACGATTTTCACTCTGCTTGTGCAGTCCAGGTATAAACAACGAGTGATCAGTTTGAACAACACAGAAACAGACCATTTTTTTTTCACCCTGAGACTGGCATCAACAATAAGAGGCCACTTATAAACAGCACATGAACAGAGTCTGCTTAAAGCTTTTTTTTTTTTTTTTTTTTTTTAATACAGAATGTGATGCAATTTGGATTTGCAGTTTTGCTCTTTTCACACCATTTTCATAAGTAGTTGACAATGAGGTGACTGCAGGTGGAGATCTAAACAAATCTTAAAAAAAAAAAAGTAAGTACAGTATCTGCCAAACATGTACAGCAGCCACAAGACAAAACACGACACGTTTTGACCTCTTAGGTCTTCTTCAGGCAAGACAGACAACATTCAGGACAACAAAATGAAGAATGAGCAATCACTTATCTCACTGATTCCGGCACAAGATGGGCATTGATTGAATTCAGCACAAGATGGGCACTGATTGAATTCAGCACAAGATGGGCATTGATTGAATTCAGCACAAGATGGGCACTGATTTTTAATGCCCATCCTACACCGAATTCAGTGAGGTAAGTGACCGCTCATTCTTCAGATTTGCTGTCCTGAATGATATTTATTTTGCCTGAAGATGACCTAAGAGGTTGAAACACGTTGTGTTTTGTCTTGTGATTCACTTGTTCATGTTTGGCAGATACAGTAGGTACCGGCAGCCTAAGGCAAAAACTCTACCCCAGACTGCTCTCATCCTCATGTTTTCATGGTTTTCACATTGCAAATGCTCCGTGTTTGTGTATGCATTGTTTTGAAAGTAACTGCTTATTAATTAATGATTAAACATTTCTCTAATGAATGGTGTATATTGTCTGTATGTGTAATGAGCGAGTCTTTGCTTATGATTTTTTAAAAATACACTGGTAATTGGCGCTGACCAGCCGCACGTTGCCGATACTTGGCAGTTGGAAAAATGGGTAGGTCAATTCATGACCTCAGCTTCGCCACCCTATTAAGGATACACGCTTAAAATTATCACAGAGTTATTCCTTGGTTATTTTCCTTCAATATGATATAAATTATGTTAATTTTGATGATAGGAAGTGTTTAAACATTTCCACTGAAAACTTTGAAGCAAAATTTCTACCTCAAATATTGCACTGAACTATGTGAAGCAAATATATCCACTGGAAAGAACTATTTTTACTCTTTCTAACCTGATTGGTCATTTTCTCTTTGACATCATGGGGAAGCGCAGCTTCCCCTTAAAAGAGCAATAGTCATTGGTAACCAACTTTGGCTGTGTGTAAAAATGGTGGGAGTGTTCAACAACCAGCAAGGTGCACACCATGTTCGGTGCTATTCGAAGCGACTGGCAAGTATCAACATTAAAAGATATCAAACCATATTATAAGCAAACATAGCACGCATAACAGCTGTCAATTTCGTTAGTTTATGAATCATGTCCTCTGTTCTGCTTAAACTCGTACTATGATCGACAGTGCTTCTGTCACAAGTTACAAGTTGCTAACGCTTGTGCTTTGTTCAGAGTTGATCCTTTGTGGTCGAATTACTAGTATTCCAATCAGCATAATAACATGGCAAGTCAGAGATCATTTTTTAATAGATTCAGTTGTTATGCTAATTAATTTTAGGTTTGGATGACTTGTATTTTACAAATAATGGGCTTACAAAGTTAGAATCATGAAACACACAGGGAGTTAACCAACGTGCTTGTAAATGCGTCGAGCACAAACTAAAGGATCATGTCCATGGAAGAGATTCTGTTTTCGCACTGCTGTTGGTATTGAAAATCATTTGAATAACAAATAAGAAATTTTTTTTAAAAAATGAATAAGTGAATAAATGATTAAATAAATGCTTCACAGATCAGCCCCTCCCAACCCCCCCCCCCCCCCCACTCCCCAAACTTCTTTCCAAGATTATACATAATCAAGAAAAATGTTACACACAGCTCCTCATTTATCTATTTCATTTATCTAGATTTAAATTGATGAATAACTAAAAATGTGAATCATTTATATGCTTCTTTCCACATTTCCTTGTCTGCAGTATGCATTTATCTGTGTACATGCATGTGGTAAGGAAGAGTGCAACTGCAAGAGGATGCTAGATGGACCGGATTACATAGTACAGTAGTAATAACTTTTAACTGCGGTGATGCTGTTTTTTCCTGTTGTTTGCCCCCCTGAACATGAGTCGGTGCGTCTACATGCGAGTCAGTGTCCAGTGTGTCTACATGATACTGGGTTTGCTGATTTGCAACATGCCTTTCTGGCAACTGGACGAGGGAGAAGACAAGAAATTTTACAGCCTGTAGACAATTTCATGGTCAAGGAAGGAAGACAGCAGATTGAAGTTCCAGATTTCAGTCTGAATTTCAAAGACACTAGGCCTGGTATCCCTGTAGCAGTGGGGTATGAAAATGATCTTTATGTTGGTTAAGCGCTGGTTACCATCAGCGACTCCAAGGCAGTCATCACTTTCATGTCCCAAAAGCCACAAGAAAAGAACAATCTTTAAATGGCCTCAGCCCTCTAAAAATGCAAGAGTTGATGCCAGGTTTGTCATTACCACTGCTTGACTAGGACAACTATCACAGGAAGATTTTGGACACTGCCAACAGATCCATTGATGGTTTGTCATTACCACTGGCTTGACTAGGACAACTATCTCAGGAAGATTTTGGACACTGCCAACAGATCAACTGATGAGCATTCGCAGAAAATATGAGGCTCACAAATGCCTGTGTTTTCTGTGACTGTGAACTCCTGACTCACTGAAGATTGTTGACATGTCTTATGTGCTGACTGGTGGTAGGCAGGCAAGATGGATCATTTGTGCAATGCTGGAACTGGAGGGGACGAACAGAAAGCCCAGGGTGGGAGGAGGGCGGGGAGGTGGGTGGGCAGGGGAGAGGTTGTGGTGGTGGTGGTAAAATTTAATATGTAATAAATATATACTTCTGTGGTGTTATTTTAAAGATCTCCATCAGCTGAACACATTGCAATTTAAATGTTTTAAATCAGAAGATAAAATTTATATGGATTCTACAGTTGTTCAAATTTTTTAGCACTTTTTGCCTATTTTGCCATTTTGATGAGAAATTCAACAACTCTGGCCTTATGGTATGCCAACATGAACACAGATATAAGCTTCAAATCAAATAGGCTTCATCTACACAATAGCAAGAAATGATCCTGTAATCCTGAAGCTGTTCAGTGAATTAGTTTTACAATAAATTGTTGCTCAACTATGACAGATTTTCAAATTTGGCAAAAATGGCAGAAAAGTGGAGAATTTTGTCTGCAGGTTGATGCTAATATCTCTGGTTCTAATAAAGATCAAATCAAAAGATTTTCTGTTGTGTGTATCACTCTCTTTTTTTCAAGTGATGTAGACTTTATGTCTTTCTGACTGGTAGGAAATTTTGACCTGCCGGTGCCTAGATACACTACTTAAATTTTTCCTTTTTTGTCATGAGTTCGTCAGCTGCTCTAGAAAGTTGACTGGGTGGTTTGGTACATGTTAGATTGGGGTGGTAAAAGGTTAATAAAAATATAATTGCACTGGCAACTCACCCAACAAGCCTGTCATGTTAGACCAGTATTTCCACAGCGTTCTGACAGCATGTTCTGTGTAGAACTCGTACACCGGGTCAGACAAGAGACGTGACAGCATGCCAACTCCAGCAGCAGAGTGCCTGGCCCTGTGATGCACACGTCTCATTCACACACATTTCTCCACTGCTCCCTTCGACAGGTTCACCTGCATGCAAACGGAAGTGAAGGTGAGTGAACATCTACAAAGGCCCGTACCAAATGGCTACCAATTTTTTTTTTTTTTTTCTGTCAAAACATAAAAATACCTAATGTGAAATTCAGCCACTCCTTTCACATGCAAAAGTTTCAACAAAAAAAGTAATCTGTGGAATGAAATTTTCTACATTTTATCAATGAAATGATACCATTTTTTTTTTTTTTCTAAAGCAAACTTGGAAAAGTAGAACTGATAAAGGAGCAAATCAGATTATCTTTACGGAAAAAAAAAAAAAAAACATTAATGGATGGAACTGTGACAATTTATTTGGGTTGGACAGCAGTTTATGAAGCGTTCATAGCCATGAGCACTGACCTTGTAGACACCTAAATGCCAGAGTGACTTATGACAGGAACCACTAAACTTTGCTGTTGATAAAGAACAGACAGAAGAACATCCCAACAGATCTGTCCAAAATGTAAGCAAAACCATTATGTCATTACAAACCCTAGAATGAATTCTGCAACACAACCTGGGTTTGAAAAAAAAAAAAAAAAAAAAAAAAAAAAAAAAAAAAAAACAAACAAAAGTTAACTGTCAGAAAAAAAAAAAAAAAAAAAAAAAAACAGGTGGTCGAATGTTACGCTGCCTTTTGTCTCAATGTTTGGGCCACACTTAAAATGCCTGTGTGATGTGAATAAAGGTGATGATAGACACCATTCACTGCATTCCCAATATGCGCATGAATCAGACGCAGGCATCTGCTGATATGGAGAGACCACTTCCTATGCAGCCAAATTTCCATATTTAGAGGCGGCTTTTTTCTTTCTTCTTTCTTTTTTTTTTTCAACATCACTGGACGTGTCATGGCTGATATTCTACCTAAGAAGTCCAAACTCACTGCTCACAACTTGCATGGGAACTCTTTCCTCACAAAATGATGACGTCAATATATGACCAGCCCCCAGCTGTCAGCACTGAGCAGAACTCATTCAGCACTAGACTTCACAAGGCCAAGGTCACTACAACTTACCTGGCTGAGCAGTGGGTCCCAGTTCTCCCCCATCCACCCTACAGTCATGTCCTGGCCCCTGGCCACTTTCACTTGTTCCCTTTAGGGAAGCAGAAGCTGGCTGGCTGGATGGAAATGTTCACGAGTCCAAGACCCCTTAAAAATAGTGCTTTAAGAGTTCCACATGTTCTTCTCTGAGAACCAAAAGGTATTTGAATAATGGCTGAGAGGCCCATGACTGGAAGGGGCTGGCAAAGAGGAGGACTTCAAAGGATGGTGAGAGCTACAGGCAATTTTGATTGTTGGTCGCCAGTCTACAACCCAAGGCCAATACAGCTATAATGATGGGCTCTCGTAACAGTTTTTGATGAAAAAAACCCATAGGAGTAAATGCAGGGTGTGTGTGTGTGTGTGTGTGTGTGTGTGTGTGTGTGTGTGCGCGCGCGCGCAGTGTGTGCATGCGTGTGTGTACAAAACAGCATATTTGTGTCGATGCCCATGTGCACTGAACGCGCATGCATGCATGCACGCACATGTGCATGTGCGCCTGAGAGAGAGTGCCTGCATACATCATGCATATGCGCAAGCACATGATTCATGAAGCAGTTTATTTAGTTATTACAAAAAAAAAATATTAAAAAGACATTAATACAAATAAAATGAAAAATATATATTTATCATCAGAGGAGCGTGTGTGTGCGTGTGTGTGTGTGTGTGTGTGTGTGTGTGTGTGTGTGTGTGTGTGTGTGTGTGTGTGTGTGTGTGTGTGTGTGTATGTGTGAGTGCATGCGTGCGTGCGTGCATGCATGTGTGCATGTGCCTGTGCGTGTGCGTGTGTGTGTGTGTGTGTGTGTGTGTGAGTGTGTATGTGCGTGCATTTCCTTGTACCCAATACAGGGAATAAAAACCTTTCATATTCTACAGCCCAGTTATTTCCTATTGCTCTGACAGACAGGATCCAGTTATGATCTACAGCCCAGTTATTTCCTATTGCTGTGACAGACAGGATCCAGTTATGATCTACAGCCCAGTAATTTCCTACTGCTCTGACAGACAGGATCCAGTTATGATCTACAGCCCAGTTATTTCCTATTGCTGTGACAGACAGGATCCAGTTATGATCTACAGCCCAGTTATTTCCTATTGCTCTGACAGACAGGATCCAGTTGATCTACAGCCCAGTAATTTCCTACTGCTCTGACAGACAGGATCCAGTTATGATCTACAGCCCAGTAATTTCCTATTGCTCTGACAGACAGGATCCAGTTATGATCTACAGCCCAGTAATTTCCTACTGCTCTGACAGACAGGATCCAGTTATGATCTACACAGCCCAGTAATTTCCTACTGCTCTGACAGACAGGATCCAGTTATGATCTACAGCCCAGTTATTTCCTACTGCTCTGACAAGACAGGATCCAGTATCATAACTGTCATTTCCATTTTCCAATACTGTCCAAGCCAATAAAAACGAAAAAAAAAAAAAAAAAAAGCTACAGTATGATATTCTTGATCACTGTTGCTCCCTGACTGAACAGGACAGGCAGACAGATGGCGCTAGCTGACAGCACGTGAGACGTCAGAACCACCTCCGCTGATAAGCAATCTCATTTTTTAATTGTGTACTAGGCAGTCATGCCCACTTGCCATGCTGTTTCTCTTTCCTAAGTACTGGAGGTTTCAGGATAGATTTTGTGTGTGTGTGTGTGTGTGTGTGTGTGTGTGTGTGTGTGTGTGTGTGTGTGTGTGTGTGTGTGTGTGTGTGTGGGGTGTGAGGCTGTGTGGTGTGTGTTGATCTCATTGCCCTTCGCCTGCTGTACTTTTCTGAGGAGAGATCAGACCTGTCTGTCTACCTCAAAATCCAACCATCAGCATTCCATGGAGTAAATTTTAGTATTCCATGACCAAAAAAGAGTATGTTTTTCTTACTGTGAACTTTAATATGGATCTTACCCCGCAATTCTTGCAGCCAACTCACTGTGCTGTACTCAAACTCTCGCACCAACTAGCACAAGTGCATTACACACACACTGCACATATGTAGTTGACCATCTCATTAAAAAGCAAATCATAAAACACAAATACTATTATCATAATGCCTTAGCCCCCCCCCCCCCCCCCCCCCCCCACACACACACACACACACACAGAGGTTGACAGTCGCATACATGTATACCCTTCATACAGTACTCAAACTCAAACACTCGCACCAACTAGCACAAGTGCATTACACACACACACTGCACATATTTAGTTGACCATCTCATTAAAAAACAAATCATAAAAAAAAAAAATATTATCATAATGCCTTAGCCCCCCCCCCCCCCCCCCCCCCCCCCCCACACACACACACACACACAGTGACAGTCACATACATGTATACCCTTCTTACAGTTTTCATTTTTCCATCTTTTTCTTCTCTTTGTACTGCCACTCCATCCCTCCCTCCCCCCCCCATGTTTGGGGTGTGGGGCTGAGGGTGGGGGAAGTGGAGATAATTTAATAGTAGAAGTAAAAGTGACAGACATACATTAAGCAATTTTGCTGTCACTAGTGTCAGGAAACATCTTCTTCATAGGGAGCAAGATGATCATCTTCTTGAATAGGGAGCAAGACGATCATCTCCTTGAATAGGAAGACAGACGATCAGTCTTGACAGGGACAGATACGCGTCAGCCACCAGCCTACACATCATCACCTCGGCGTTTGTTACCTGCTGCTCCAGGTCCCCACTAGACTTCACCTCGGCCTTTTGGAATGCTTGTACAATTTCAGGTTTCACTTCACCACTTCTGATCTTTTTTTTTTTTATGCATTTTGTGCACCACACACGCAAGTTGGACCTTTTTCTGAGCTTGGGACTAAGCACTTCCCAAGTTGTGTGGTATGCATTCAGGAAAGTTTGCTCCCTTGTTCTGGCAACCTTCTTTTCAATATCTAACTCTTCATCACTCACTGTAATGAATGCGTTATTTTCACTAGTGGCGGCATTGTCCTAGTGACTATCTGTGTCAGTTGCTCACCATAAAAGATGGCCGACCACAGTCTGAGCCAGTGTGCTGAAACTAGGGGCAATAACTTCAAACAGGAAAAATAGTACAATTTTTTAAACCCAGTGCTGCCGATTTTTGTATTTTTGTCGTACTCAGCGTATTATTGTATTTTTTTCCACCAAATTTTGCAAAATACGCTAAAAAATCGTAGGTTAAGACAGGTCTGATATACTGACATATGCCAATTTAACATTAACAGTAATAGAGATTTTACAGGGGTCACTTTAAGCCAGCAGTACCTGGTAACATACTCTGTCAGCCCATCCCTGGGGCAAGAAAGCTCAGTCTCACAATGACCAGAAGAGTTCATATACAATGGCGCAAAACAGCAGAGATGATACCCTCCTCTGATTTTCAAAACCCAAGATGATTTTCTTTTTTTTCAATCCATATATCATGTGTCAAGGGTATTCAGTACAATGATCAAACACACTTGAACTAAAGTCACGCTTGAAAGAAAACTGAAGATTCATTTACTGAAATAAAGTTGAATGACTGATAAAGAATAATAACTGGTGAACACTGAAAATAAAGATGCTGAATATATAAATGAAGAAACAAAGTTCTATGTGGAAAGTACACAAAAGGAGATGCAGAAACTTGAACCGAATTATGATGTCAAAAAAAAAAAACCGGAATACTGAACAAGACTGAATTAAACAACGTCCACACTTTCTAACACACTGGCACAGCCATCCCAAACCTCTGATAAACAACAACCGCTTGATGACGTCTTCCATAGCAATTACCTAACACTAATTGACGCAAAACTTGGAATTGAGTCACTTGGAACAGATGGAATAGTAAAAAAAAACACATGATAATATAAACTACAGTTCAAACAATGGTGAAAATGGATTTAAATGAAATACTCATTTCAAAGCGGACATCATGACAACACTGATAAGCACACACACACACACACACACACACACACACACACACACACACACACACACACACACACACACACACACAACACACACACACACACACACACGCACACACACGAGGAAAAAAGATTATAATGAAATCAAATTCTGTGATTGTTCTTGCCCTGTTCTCATTGTGAGTCTGTTTCCAATTTCTTGTCCATATCTTGGCCCATAGTAAATTCATCTTAAAGTTGTTGGCATCGCTAAAATAATCATCTCAAAGTTGTATATATCTAAAATAATGGACATTCATGTTTGATCTGCCACTATGAAAATGTTATTGATACTATGGGGCAGAAGAAGCAGTGTTTTCTGCTTAAGGTGGATGGGAACAGACAACACTGAACACCTCTAAGAAGCAGTGTAGTCTTTCTTCTTAAGGTGGATGGGAACAGACAACACTGAACACCTCTAAAGTGACTCAGAAGCAGTGTAGTCTTTCTTCTTAAGGTGGATGGGATGGGACAGACAACATTGAACACCTCTAAAGTGACTCAGAAGCAGTGTAGTCTTTTCTCGGGGAGTTACCTCATGACAACCTATTACTGATTGCTCTCTGTGAAGATTTTAAAAAACTGTATTAAGAAAAAAATAAAGACAGAAAAAATCATTTAGATAAATGCCACAATATACAGACATTCTGCCACATGAGCACAGAGACATGGCAGAATGGATAGTTGGTGTCCACCTTGTACAGCCGTTCAGGGGAAAAGAAAACAAAAAAAAAACATTTCCTGAACAAAGACATAACCACAGTCCAGAAAGGAAAAAAAAGTTTACCAAAGACGAGAATTGTTCAAAAGCTGAGTCAAAAGACTGACAGTGCTAAACCCCAGCATCCCAATGAACACAACATCAAACTAAATACTACACAGCAGCTCTTTGGTCAAGACACCTCAACTCATGACAAAATACAAATGAAAACTCAAAACAAGGTGCAAAATAATGCTTATCAATACACTATATGAAACAGACCAGCAAGTAAGAAAAAAAATGACATATTTGTCTCCCTTAGACATCACAAAGAATATCCATAACATGCACAAAACAATCCTCCCCACAGTCGGCTGTCAGCATTAGATTGTTCTTCTTTTCTTCAATTTGATAGTCGTATATTGATCGGTGGTTCAAATGTAGTAATTTTAAACTCTAATTCCATGCACAGATAATAAGTACAGGAAAAGTATTTTGAAGCCTGTGTGTGTGTGTGTGTGTGTGTGTGTGTGTGTGTGTGTGTGTGTGTGTGTGTGTGATGTGTGTACTTTGAGTGAGTGAAATTCAAATGATTTGGAGAGTTTTGTTTTTTTAAGCATTATTTACATATCATGAGCCAAGGAAGCAACCTTGCGCTGCAGCAAGTTTTACATGTAATCATACTGGTATATCCTTTTAACAAATAACTCTAAAAGTATTGATACAAAAGTCATGTAAACTTACAGAGTTGTTGAAAATAAACTCAACTACAATACAGTTCAGTTTTATTTGCATTTTATCACAAATGCAATAACACAACCCATGGGAATATCAAGTACTAAAGAAGTCATGAAGGATCTGTTTCAGCCCCTATTCATCAGGGAACCAAGCACAGGAAAACGAAGTAACAATGAAAAATGAACATGTTTAAATCTACACATATATTTGTAACTGAGAGCCCCTGTTATGTTCCAATCCAGAGTAATGGCAGTTTTAAGAAAAGCAGCCCCATTTTTTTTTTTCTTTTTTTTTTTTTTTTAATGAATGGCCCAAACACCGAAGGCTGGATAGTATACACATGCAGCCACCATGTCAAGGCTGAAAGGGTTAAACTAACCATGCCCTGCACCTGATGCTGAGTGTTTACATTGGTGGTTCTGCCTTATTTTCAGCAGTTTTCTCCATCTCAACCTCAAGTCAGCAAAATGGAGATCCCAATGAACAAGTATCAGAGACACCTACCTGTGGATGGGGGATGCCGGTGGCGGCAGAGTCAAAAGCAGGCAGCAGTCGGAAGGCCAGGTCGTGGGCCATGGACAGCAGCTCTCCATCGTAGTCCGTTGGAGCCATGGCTGCTGGGGATCCAGGATGATCAGGTGCGCTGACAGCAAGGAACCCAGTACCCCCTGCCAAACCAACAGAAGGCCTGTCAGTGTGCCAGCTGCCACAGGTCAATGGTTACAGCAGCACAATGGCTGGGAACTTGTGGGTTTGAGTCCCATCAGATTTATTTATAAACCCTGTCAGTGCCAGCTGCCACAGGTCAATGGTTTGCAGCACACAATGGCTGGGAACTTGTGGGTTTGAGTCCCATCAGATTTATTTATAAACCCTGTCAGTGCCAGCTGCCACAGGTCAATGGTTAAGCAGCACAATGGCTGGGAACTTGTGGGTTCGAGTCCCATCAGATTTATTTCTTGTCCAATTTAACATCTTTGTATGCAGTGTTCAATGTAAGCTGGATCAGAAAAGGCACCGCGGAACACAACGCAAAATAACCCAGCAGCAGTGCAGCAGTCTCTTCTGGTGGGGTGCCTCTTGACGACCGATGTCAGAAGTTCCCCAAAGAGTCTGTGGTGATAGTTTCGTAGGAAGGGTTGAAGCAGGGCAGCAAGTGTGCCACAGAGAGACCACAGATGATATAACACCAACAGACAAACAAACAAATGAAAAAAGAAAGAAACAAGGGATAAAAAAAACAACAACAAAAAACAAAGCAGAAGGCACAGACAGTTTTCCCAAACTTTTCTTTCTTTTAAAGATCAAATGTATGGCTCGGCTCGAGGAGGGAAAAGGAGAGGGGGAGGGGGGGGGATGGGTGGCAAACGTGTTAGATTTAATATTTGATAGAATATGTTTTTACACTCACTTTACTGGAAATACACTATAGCCAAAAAAAGAAAAGGAAAAAAAGAAAAAACATTTTGTCATGACAGTTGAAAGAACCAGTACATTATCTACTCTTTCATAGACTTTGTACCTTTGCACCTTTGACACCAGCCATCTCATCGGAAAGGAGTCTGCGGTCTTGAAAGGCAGTAAAAATACCTCACAATAATTTCAATGTGGAAATTTCCTTCAGGGATAAAATTCCACTTTGAAGTTCATAAAAGACCAGTGATGACCTCCCTTTCAACTTTCTCTCCATGTCCACACTCTTGTTGAAATTAGAGAGTCAGCTGGTTCACAGGAAGTTTCCAATGGATGTGCTCTCGCGCTCTCCAGTGTGGACGCCTGCTTTTGTAATGATGATTGTTGTCAGTGGATGCTTAGCAAGTAGTGTTGGGAGATGTTGGGCACCATCATGGTGGATCCTACAACAGGCACCACCACAGTGACTCCACAGCTCTGTGTTCTCCTCGTCTTCTGCCTTGCCTTATGACCTGATACCTTTACCACAGGCAGTCAGGATGCTTGCTTGGAAAAAAAACTAGTTTGTTGTTTTAGCTTCCCAGGTACTTTTCTTTGAGATCATTACTGGCAAGTCATACAGAAATAAAATAAATCACTTTCTTTTTTTCAAAACATCTTGTATTTTGACGGTTTGATCTGAAACTTAAAATAGTAGATAAAGAGATGATTTCATTCATACTTTCGAAACACTGAACAGAAAAATGTTTTATATATTAAAGGCTTTTATTCTTTGGAAGTGAACACATACATATTCACATTTGTTCTATTAAAACCAGGGAGCATAGTCGCATCGCCAAAATCTGGAATACCATCAAACAAAAAGTTTCAAGTGGCTTCTGGACACTTACTCTAGGCACGTAATCTTTCCTACTCGACTGAGCACAAAGCAGGCCACAAGGCCTGCCATGGACAAAGATGAGATTGAGACCTAGCACATTATGGAGTCCCCACACATCCTGCCAGCCCTAAGCAAACCTACTGTTATTGGTGGGATCAGCTGATGTGGACTAGACTTTACATCTGTGGCTGTGATGCACAGCCAGTCACTATTCTGTGTCCTGGTCTGTGAGCGCTGAGAAGTCTTCATTTACTATCTGTTTACAGCAGTAGAAAACTGAGTAAGCACTGCTTCAGTAGCATGGTTTGGAAAGACCTTCAGACTGAGTCCCCTTGAACATGAGTCGCTTTTACTGAGCTGAAGTAAATACTGCCAATGAGCTGTGAGGTGCATTCAATCATGCTGAATTGTGATCATTACAACTGTAAATCCGTAAAGGCCAATAAACAGACACAGCTTGGCCAAACACTGTGTCCACAACCCCCCCCCCCCCCCCCCCCCCCCTTCTACCTCAGCCCCCTTCATGCAGACATGTACCACACATAAACACACTAACATTTTCACAATGAAAGCAAATACCCATATATATGAGAAAGAGAGAGAGAGAGAGAGAGAGACAGACAGACAGACAGACAGAGAGAGACAAAGAGATAGACACAGACAAAAAAGAGAGAGAGAGACAGAGACAGTGAGAGACAGACAGACAAAGAGACAGAAAGCGCAGACAGACAAAGAGAGACGTAGAGAGAGAGACAGACAAAGAGAGACAGAAATAGCAGACAATGGGACAAAGAGAGAAATAGTGATGCAGGAAGAAAGAGACCTAACACCCAATCATTGTATCAAAACATTCCTCATCAACAGACTGTCAATGCCATGCACACCTATCATTGTATTAAAACATTCCTCATCAACAGACTGTCAATGCCATGACACCAATCATTGTATCAAAACATTCCTCATCAACAGACTGTCAATGCCATGACACCTATCATTGTATTAAAACATTCCTCATCAACAGACTGTCAATGCCATGACACCAATCATTGTATCAAAACATTCCTCACAGACTGTCAATGCCATGACACCAATCATTGTATCAAGACATTCTTCATCAACAGACTGTCAATGCCATGGCACCAGTGAAAAAAATATCCTACATCAATTGTTGCATATTCATGAACCATGCAACACTCACACCACTCCACCACTCACAAAATGTCTTCTCCAGTCTTGCGCATTATCTATTCCTGAAGAACTCTTGAAGTTCCCTAAGTGCTCCCCCCAAAAACCAAGACCAGGATCTCCCAACAAACCAAGATCAGGATCTCCCAACAAACCAAGACCAGGATCTCCTAACAAACCAAGACCAGGATCTCCCAACAAACCAAGACCAGGATCTCCTAACAAACCAAGACCAGGATCTCCTAAGAAACCAAGACCAGGATCTCCAATACCAACATCAAGTCTACCTACTTTGTGCAGCTCAAACTCAGAGGATAACACCAGCAATAAGCACCAAGAAAGAGCAGGCACTTTCCATCAACAACCATCTGAGGAGAAACATGCACTAGTTTCATACCATTGGCAACAAAGACCTTTGCCAGGGAACTGACCCAATGCCTGGAGATGCTGATATTTAATGAGGAAGAGCAGCTTACAGTTCTGCTCTGCAGACCTCCCACCTACACCACCAAACAAGCCCTGACACCAAGTCCCCAAGGCAAAAGGAAAAGAGGTCTAGAAACCAAGACAAAATGAAGTCTTAGGATCTTGAAGTGCACAGCATGTGGCTGGGGAGGTATGGGGGATGTAGAGGGAGGGGGGGGGGGGGGGGGGGGGGGGGGGGGGGGGGGGGGGGGGGGGCTTCCTTGCAGCCAGCAGGAGACACAAAACCAGGACACAGAGGTGAGGAGAAACTCTTTTAGAAATCTATGCCCTGCACAGAGGAAATATTGGAAGTTTAGATATTGTATTCCCTTTTAAGTACTGCAGATCTTTTTCTAAATCAGACACATGATACCAGTGCTACAAATCTTTTTCAATTAAAAAAGTTGTGCATTAGATTAAACATGTGCAGCTTTCACATGTTTCTCTACAAAGTCTCCATGGAAACTATGTACCAGCCATTTTCTTTATAGAACAGAAAAAGAAAGAAGGAAAGAACAAAAAAGCAAAATACATGAAACTGAAATCTTTTCATTCATTAAATGAGCACCCACATATTCAAAGCTTGACCCCGAAGCCCAAAATGAGCGAGCACAGATTCCAATCCAGCTAAAATCAATGCTCCACATCATTTGTTTGTTTTTTCATGCTCCACTACACAAACCATTACAATCTGACTTCCCTCTGAAAACAATGGAGTGGGAGAAAAACAGGAGTGGGAGAGGAGGTGGGGGCACAGGGGTAGGTGGGGGGTGGGGGGTGGGAGGGGGGGGGGGTATGAGTGGGAGAGAGACATCAAAACAACTTACAAACAGATGTCACGCACCTGATGATGTTCAAAAACTGACGTCAATCACCAGCTGGAAATCTGGCTGAAACTCGCTGGCATTCCCCATCACCTGATCACACAAAAAAATTGTCTGTACCCGTGAAATCAGCCCAGCATTTCTAATAAATTTTGATGTGAAAGCTAGAAAGAATGCTGCTGACAATGCTAAGCATCATTAAAATACTCTAGAAGCTGGACAAATTGAAGTCAGCGTTTCCTATGGTGATCATTTTGAGTTCATTGGTCAGTGCTTTCCATAGCATGAGAATGACTTTAAATCCACAGTTGGAGTACAAACATATTCTCTCATTTTGTCTTTCACCATGAATCTACTAAAAGAGAATGGGTGAAAGAAGTCACTCCATCAACGTATTCTCTCATTTTGTCTTTCACCATGAATCTACTAAAAGAGAATGGATGAAAGAAGTCACTCCATCAACGTATTCTCTCATTTTGTCTTTCAACATGAATCTACTAACAGAGAATGGATGAAAGAGTCACTCCATCAACGTATTCTCTCATTTTGTCTTTCAACATGAATCTACTAAGAATGGATGAAAGAGAATGGATGAAAGAAGTCACTCCATCAACGTATTCTCTCATTTTGTCTTTTCAACATGAATCTACTAACAGAGAATGGATGAAAGAAGTCACTCCATCAACGTATTCTCTCATTTTGTCTTTCACATGAATCTACTAACAGAGAATGGGTGAAAGAAGTCACTCATCAACGTATTCTCTCATTTTGTCTTTTAACATGAATCTAGAGAATGGGTGAAAGAAGAGAATTTTGGGTGAAAAAAATCTAGCGACAGAGAATGGGTGAAAAAAGTCACTTCATCAGTGTATTCTCTCATTTTGTCTTTCAACATGAATCAAAGAATGGGTGAAAGAAGTCACTCCATCAAAGCAGCATCTTTTCACTAAAAGATACATGATTTTAAAGTCATCTGTCAACTGATTTTTGTTACCACCATCCTGTGTATTTATGGTTATGTACTAATAAAAACATATTTTTGCACAATGTTCTAAATCCTCAATTCTGACCCCTAAGCCCCTCTATGTTAATGTCCATG
>JADBJO010017404.1:0-5000 GCA_016801955.1 Conus betulinus | reverse complement strand
GGTAAAAACTTTAAAGGTTCAATGGATTTTAAATAGTTTGCTATCCATCTTCAAGGTCCATTCCTCTTGCCAGAGGTCTTTGACATAATCATTCACTCTGGCTTTTTGATCTGTGTATGGGACAGACATGTCAGACAGTTTTCCCTGTTGTGGCATTCTTGGCCAGACAATCAGCCATTTCATTCCCTCTGATGCCAACATGACCAGTAAACCAAGCCAGAATCTGAGAATGGTGTTTATGACCCTCAACTTTCAATGAAGTGAAAAGTTAAAAAAAAAAATCTGGTTGCATCTGGTTGTGTCATGGTGTGAGTGTGTGTGTGCCTGCATAACAGGCACAGCAAGTTCATGAATTATTGCCAGATCTGGGTGTTTTTTCTGTGTTTGTTTGTTTGCTTGTTTTTATTAATTCAGTGTTTACAGTAACACAGGTGTTTCATTTGTTTGTTTAAGTCATAGATCCTGTCATATGTTCATCATTTTAAATTATTTTACAGATAATTCACACCTCCTACAGAATTTGTCTATATATTATATAACAAAAAAAATGTATTAATAGCAGATGGGGAAAAAAATCAATCTGTAGAAAAGTTTTTCCAATTCCTCTTGCAATAATCTAATGTTCCTAAATAAAGGGTTTCTTTACTTAAAACTGCTTTAATGAATAGAAACCTAATTAAACATGCACCTGAAAATATGGATTTGTGGGTTTTGAAGGCGGGTGTGTGCACACAGACCTGTCTACCTCAAAATCGAACCATAAGCATTCTCATTTTCTGCCGCAATGCTCTGGAATTCACTACCTTTCCACCTTCGTCATGCCCCTTCCTTCCTGACTTTCAAGTCTCCACTTACAATGTATCTGTTCTAATGCCAGTTGCAGGATACCACCTGAAAAATATTACTAAACTACTGCATGTCACTTGCACACTTTGCTCGCAAACAAATGAGCTGTTCACCATGTCATATAGTGTGTTTCTGTATGCAACATTATGTTCCAGTGTGTGTATGTGCAGTGTGTGTGTGTGTGTGTGTGTGTGTGTGTGTGTGTGTGTGTGTGTGTGTGTGTGTGTGTGTGCGTGCGTGTGCACACACAAGTGTACTGTGCATGTGCGTGTTTGTATGTTTATGACTTGTTAACACAGAACTGTGTGTGTGTGTGTGTGTGTGTGTGTGTGTGTGTGTGTGTGTGTGTGTGTGTGTGTGTGTAGTGTAGTGTTTATCATTTAGCAAAGAATTATTAAATTTCCAATATTGTCTATTTTTTCCCTTGTTTTCATTGAACAGGATGGACAGGCACTGCCGAATGATCTGAGCGATAACTCGACAAAATATCCATACCACTGACAATGGACATCCTTTATCAATCTTTAGAAATGAGAAAAAAATCCAAATGACTCTGTTTAATGGAGTTAAATTTTCTCCAAGTATAGCCTGGTTTCTCTCTGGGTATGACTCTCGCCAGACATCAGCTAGGTCATGTTCATTCATTAGTCCCAGGATAACTCTTTAAGTTCTACTTCTAGGTCTACTTACATAACTGGAATAGTTTTGGGCGTCAATTCCTGAATTCAATACCACATTCCAGTCTCTACCTATATATACTGATTATTAAACTGATCAATTATCTGGAACACATTTGTACAAAAAATCAGGATCATCGCCCAAACTTGGGCCATACACATTTGCCAGGGTTAATCTCTTATTCATTATTGTAACATCCATAATAATATAATGCCCTGCTGGATCCCTTTGCACCCTATGTACTTTGTATTCAAAGTTATTCTTAAACAGTATGGCAACTCCAGCTCTGTTAGTGTCTGCACCAGCAAGGAAACACTCATAACCCCATCAGGATCTTACAAATTTCTCAGATTGAAGTGGTTGGTGAGTTTCTTGAATGAGAAATATATTGCCTTTTTCTTGTTTCCTTAAATAATCATCTAAAGTTCCTCTTTGTACTGTTATTTAATCCATTACAGTTGTAGGTGCATATCTTCACAGTATCATTGGCCATTGTTGTTATCTGACACAGGGCAATCCAGAAACTTACTGCCAGTAAATAAAATGTCAGTCGGCTGAAACCGACATGCAAATGAATATATTGGAAAAACTGACAGCAGATCGGACGGCACAGTTCCTTTTTTTGGCGCTAGCACCCAGTTTATCACCTCTGTTACACATCGAGTCAAAAGGAAAAAAAAAAAAAAAAACAGAAAGCTGGGAGCAAATTACATCGATGTTGCCGCGCCGTTCGATTTTAGAATCCTGACCCCAACATCCATTCGCTCCCCAGAAAGTGAAGCGACAGCGAAAGGCAAGCAAGAGAACGAAGGAGGACGCAGAGTAAAAGAGACTTCAGGTACGGTTGACACACAGACGTACACCTTCCACGCACAAACACAAAAAATTAACCAACAGACAAAAAAATAAAAAAAAAAAAAAAAAACAAAGCCATGAATGGCAAAAAAAGCATTTGCAACAATGGGCTACTACTAACCGCTACATTGTGGCGGAGCGAGGTCAAGTATGCCGGGTACATAATTGAAGACACAAAACAACTGTGAACACACGCCAACCATGTTGAAAGTCACTCAGTGACATGCGCAAAGCGAAGGTCACATTGGGTCATTTTTAAGGGTCGATCTCACAAAGCGAAAAGTTTGTGTATACATGCGTACAAGTGTGTGTGTGTGTGTGTGTGTGTGTGTGTGTGTGTGTGTGTGTGTGTGTGTGTGTGTGTGTGTGTGTGCGCGCGCGCGTGTGCGCGCACATGTGTGTGTGTGTGTGTGTGTGTGTGTGTGTGTGTGTGTGTGTGTGTGTGTGTGCCAAAGAAAGAGAGAGAGAGAGAGAGAGAGAGAGAGAGAGAGAGAGAGAGAGAGAGAGACAAGAGTGAGAGAGAGAGAGAGAGAGAGAGAGGGAGACAGACAGACAGAGAGTAGCAGAGCATTGGCATTACCATCGCCACCCAACAATTGTGTTGGTGACTAACTGAATAACAGTGATGACCCACAATTATACTGAAATCACAACGTTATAACATAACCAGAACACCTATGGCTGTCTCACAGTTGTAAATAAATTGAGGTTCCTGTTAGATAATACAAAAGGGATGTACCTGTTACATATCAATTCACTGAGAAATAAAGAGGATTGGGGGGGGGGGGGGGGGGGGGGGGGGGGGGGGGGGGGTGGGGGGGGTGGCTGTAGAGCTGACACTCAAGGGCTGTACATTACATCACAGGTCACATCATCAACAATAATTGTATGAGAGAGAGAAAGAGAACAGGGAGAAGCAACAAAAACACAAAATTAGAAAATTAAAATAAATTTTTCCTCAATCAATCAATCAATCAGTCATGAGACACACCGTAGTCTGCATCTCGTTTGTAGATTTTTCCTTAATCTTTTCCCTGGTGGAAGACTATGAGTATGAACAGATCAGAAATGTTCTTTTTCTTTTAAAAAAAAAAAAAAACAAAAACAAACAAACAAACAAAATAAGCCTCATTCAACTGCTATAAGCAGCAAAGTTATTGTGATCCGTAGACACCAGGGTCTGGACCGGGGTCTAGACAAGCATCTAGGAAGTCAGCAGTTCTACAGAGTCCAATGAATTCCTTCTCTCACGCTCATGTACATTTGGTCCTTGACTTTTATCCCTCACCTTATCAAGCATCTGGAGGATGGTAAGTTCCTGTGATCTCCGGTGGTTCTGTCTCTCTCTCCCTGTCCCAGCCAATGTCCCAGTCCTGGTTTGACTGCTCCCTGCTGTGACACTGTCCACTATACCCACCACACAGTCTGAAAAACTTTTCCCAGGCTGGATCAGTGAATGCCCAGCACCAGCACCAGCATGTGCAATACCCCCAGTAGACATGGCACTGTCACTGGAGCTGTCTCTGGGACCGAGCTGAAGTGGTGGCACCCCTCTGCTGTGGCTGGTCAGCACCCTTCTGTTGTGGCTGGTCGGCACCCCTCTCCTGTGGCTGGTCTGCACTCCGCCGCAGCTGGTCAGCACTCCTTCGTTGCGGCTGGTCAGCACTCCTTCGTTGCGGCTGGTCAGCACTCCTCTCCTGTGGCTGGTCAGCATTCCTCTGCTGTGACTGGTCAGCATTCCTCTGCTGTGACTGGTCAGCACCCCTTTGCTGCGGCTGGTTAGCACCTCTTCACTGCAGCTGGACAGCACCCCTCACTGCGGCTGGTCTTCACTCTTCACTGTGGCTGGTCTGTACTCCCCTGCTGCTTCTGCGGTGGAGGTCGTCTGTCGAGCACCCTGGAAACTGCCATCGACAGGGCGAGAAGCCCAGCGCTGTCTTCTTGCCTGGTCGCCCCGGAGATCAGAGAGACTGTCAACGTGGTAATCTCACCTGATACAGCCTTCATGAAGACCCTTCCATTCTTGGACCAGGCCTGATAACACACTTCCTTGTTATCCTTCACTGTGGTCAGCAAGGCATAACCTCTAGGAGTCAGATCTTCAACAATAACTACCCCTGTGCCACTCAGTCTTCGCCTTGCATAGATCACCTGATCTCGAATGCGCCTTGAGGCAAATCTCACAATAAATGCCTCTTGGAGAGTTTCTTGAATTTTGTCTCAGTCCAAGACGGTGTACTGCTTCAATATCCTCTCTATTAATATCGATTTGGAGTTTGTATTTAATCAATTTCAGAACTAAATTCTCACACTGCTGTTGAGTCTCTCTCTCTGTGTTGCTGTGCTATTTTCTTTTACACCATAGATACGTAAATCATTTCTTTTCACATACGCTGCTGTATCCTCACTCTTCTTGTCCGCTAACTTGGAAATATATCATGTCTGATCAACACCTATCTCTAATTCATCTTCTCGCACTGCTCTCTCTCTAATTTGCTCTCTCAGTTCATTTCCTTTCTTGTCTGATAGAATGAGGATTTGAAACAGACACTTGCTTGTGCTCATATGTAATAAAAATCTGGACTTGCAATGGACACACTTCACAGTTATCTGCTTCAATC
>JADBJO010017403.1:27500-37779 GCA_016801955.1 Conus betulinus | reverse complement strand
CTAGTCAACACAATAATTTAACAGTCAATAAAAAAAAAATGTTATTCGGCACACATTTGCAATGGAAGACTAATTCATGTTGAAAGTTCGAATGCATATACATGACATGTTCAGAATTCTAAATCTATTGGTGTGCGACACAATTTTTAAGCACAAAGTAAGTGTGTGTGGTGTCTGTGTGGTGTCTGTGGTGTGTGTGTGTGTGTGTGTGTGTGTGTGTGTGTGTGTGTGTGTGTGAGACCGACACAGACAGACAGACAGGAGAGACAGAGACAGAAACAGACACAGACACAGACAGACACAGAGAGAGAGAGAGATGTTGGCAGACGATAGTACCGTCTCAACAGATTAGATATCATTACACAAAACATTAAAGCTACTCTTTTTTTATGCAGGAAAGTATCCATAATTTGTACATAATGATCGGAACTCGATCATATGCGCCCGCATTAAAAAAAAAAAACACACTGATGAATGACTCATTCCTATGAGAAATGTCAGAATATGGTTCGTTTTGCGTGCTGCAGAACTGTCAAAGATACTCACGTTTGCAACAACAACAAACCAAACATTCATCATCACGTTACTTCACGTCATCGGTCTGTTCACGTTTCTCACCTGCACTCTCTATGGAGCGGTCATTTGCGCCCGTCATCTTGTTCCTGGCAGGGTCTCTCCGCCCGGTTGTCGACCTCTTCCCAGTGTCTCCCTGGGTTGTCATTCTGTTCCTGGTGTCCGATTCTTGGTGTTTCTCGTCTTGATAGTCATCCAGTTCCCAGCATTTCCCTGGCTGGTCAGCGTGTTCCCCATGTTTTTCTACCAGCCGTCATCACGTTGCTGGCGTCTCCTCACGGCCGTCGCCCCTGTTGAAAGCAAATTCCTGTTAGGCATTGTGTGTGTGTACGCGAGTGTGTGTGTGTGTCCGTGCGCCGTGCGCGCGCGCACGTTTGTGTGTGTGCATGTGTGTGTGCATGTGTGTGTGCATGTGTGTGGTGTGTGGTGTGTGTGTGTGTGTGTGTATGTGTGTGTGTGTGTGTTTGCGTGTGTATGTGTGCGCGTGTGCGTGTGCGCGCTTTTTTTCTCTGTGTGTGTGGGTGTGTGTGTGGGTGTGTGTGTGTGTGTGTGTTGTGTGCGAGGAGTAGGGAGTGGTGAGTGACCGAGCAACCATGTGTGCATGTGTGTGTGTGCATGTGCGTGTTGTGTGTGTGTGCGTGCGTGTGTGTGTGGCGTGTGTGTGCATGTGTGCGCGCGCGCGCGCGTGTGTGTGTGTGTGTGCGTGCGCGCGTGTTTGCGTGCGTGCGTGCGTCTACGGATGCACACATTAGGAATGGTGGTGACAACAGACGTAGCCTAACGTGAGGGCAGCGTAGCATTCCTCTTACTCGTAAACTTTTGTCATTGCTGCAAATAAGATGGTCATTTGATAAAATCCAGGGGTCCGTTGTCACATTTACAACACTGTTTTTAACACTTCATGATAAAGAACCAGTCCAGCTGCCTCACTTACCAGGTTCCCGTGGGAAAGAAAATGAGTGCAAAGGAATTTAGGGGGGGAGGGGACCTGATTAAAACTTTCTGTACGATAGTTTCAACTGATATCATTTGAACTTTTACACACAAGTACTTACAATTCTGTTCATAAGATCAGAATGTGAATGTAACTGTTCCAGAATGAAGTTAAGTTTCAACATGAGGTGACTGCAGGCGGAAATTCAAACAAATTTTAACAGGACTTTGAAGTAAACCTGCCAAATGACAGAAACAATTACAAGACAAAAAACAACGCGTTTCGACCTCTCAGGCCTGTGAAACATCCGGTCCCGTAAAAACGAAGAACGAGCGATCGCTTACCTTCTCATGTTCGCCGCCAGACGGACGTTGAATGAAAGGGGGGGCGGCTGGCGGACGATCTGGTCCTGTCAACGTCCGTCTTCCATTGTCCTGAATGTGGCTATCTTGCCTGAAGACGACCAAAGAAATCAAAATGCGTCGTATTTTGTCTCGTAATTTGACCTTTATTAGGCGGAATTACCTTGCCTAAACACGACCAAAGATGTCAAAACGTGCCGTATTTTGTCTCCAAATTTATTTGTTCCTGTTATTTGGCGGATTTACTTTCAATTCCTTTAGAAATTTGTTCCAGAATGAATTAACGCTTATCACGTGCTCAAGCTGTCATACCTTGTTCTCTGCGGTATGGAGTCCAAACAAAACGGAGTGACGGTGTCCTTTGGTCCCACAGTGGCTCGGTGCCGAGTCTGGACAATGGTCATCCTCTACAGTCCTGCCACCAAACTAAAGTTTTAATGTCAATTAAAAAGCCTCAAGGTTGAATCTCGACTAAAAACCAAGTCGCTTATCCCCAGGTTAGGACACTAAATCCTGAAAGAAACACAGTAAAGCCTGCGAAGAGGAGGCATGCACACTGAGAAAGATGATGACAGTAAAACTCATTTGAACAAGATCATCAATCCCTAGTAAAGGAAATGGGACTGTTCCACGGCCGAAGTTATCTAACGAAGAAAACGATGATATCGGAAGGAAGACCTTAAACCCCATCAAAAAGGATGCTCAACCCCAGCAAACATGTCAACAAGTCATTAAAAAGGACACGCTAAGGCGCTACTCCCTGTCCAAAGGGGACACTAACCCCTGCCAAAGAAAAATCCTTACAAGGACACTGCACTCTGTGAACGGAACAACATGAAGCTCACGAAAGGAGGAAACTGAACCTTAAGAACGGACAACAAACCTGCACAAGAAAACGATCCTCTTCTACAGAATTTGAAATATGTGGAAACACTATGGCTTTAATGCAGCAGAGATCGATATTTTACAAAGTTATTTTCTACCGATAGTCATTCTGTGAAAAATAAAACATGTGTTTATCGTTATGCAGAAAATAAAACCTTGCTCAATAACGAGAAATCAGCACAGACTTACCTGGCCATGGAATACTGTTGGCGACAGGTCTCCCACCACCAGTCCTGGCAGCGTGGGCTCTGGGCATTCTCAGTGACCCTGGCAGTTCCCGAGTTCACACAGGCATTTACTCCTCACCCAAATGACAGGCCAGCGATTAAGGTAAGAGTGGTGAAAACTTCCGGTGCTTGACATCTGCCACAGGGCGAGCCAGTCTCACGACCTCAGTAATTTCTAGCCTAGTCTTCTGGCATTACCTTACCCTATCACCCCCCCCCCCCCCACCTTCCATCCCACTAGGATCTGTTCTGGGATATCTCTCCAGAACGCAGACCTGACAGGGAACACTTTCCCATACATGACTCGGTGACGGGAGCGACAACCCAAGAGAAGTCATCCTTAAAGAGCTTTCAGGTAACAGCGGTGAGGTTATGGTTCTTCCCTGGTCGTTGATGTATTAAGTGATGCCTCTTGCTTCTTGGTCCCTTCTGAAATGGAGATTCCACGCAAACTGATCCCAGAATGTACAGTAGCTCCTCTGACTGTATCTATCAACGAAACACAGCTGAAGACGACCAGCTACTCTGATCACCCAGGAAGTTATCGCCTTGTCTGATGAAGCACTGGCGAAGGAGGTTTTTCCAGAGTGAACAATGCTGGTGACACCAGAGACGTAGATACATACATTTGCAGTTAACTGCAGCCATAAATTTTCTGATCAGGCTTTAAAGTGCGCCCAGCTCATAAACTGATCCAAGCCATCATCCAGTGACTGACGAAACCAAAGACACACAGGGACGTTGATGAATGATCTGTTTGGATGAGAAACCCGAGTTGTGTCAAGCAAGTACAGCAAAGATTGGAGCAGTTCCATGGGCAGTTCCAGACATTTCTTGTGAGTGCGGTATCAACAGAAACGTCTTGTCGAACTAGTTTCGGGCATCAATTCCACGGGACGTTCTGTATGGGCCACACGATCTGATCACCCTGACAGGCTCTGTGTACAGCACGGGATACTCAGCTAGTACCAGGTGATCACCAGGAAGTACTTCAGGAACAACAGACCTTTCCTGAAGCATCTCCTCAAGTACCACTGTTCTGTACCTTTGTTCCACAGATACCCGACATTGGGAACCAGCGCAGCCATGCCCAACACTGGAAAGCCAGTGGCTCTGTGTTCCATACACCAAACCACCGGCACCTGTGGTGTCCACACTGAAGTGCACTCATGAGCAGTGCCCTCATGATGTGACCGCACAACACATCCCATGGAAAACACACAGATCCACCAAGACCTTGTGATGTGAATGCTGGCACCAGAGACATGCCTCTATTATGTCTCCAATTACACAAATCACAAGTTCCGCATCCATACAGAGGTTCAGCAACATAGCGACCTGTGCATCTTCAGCTTTGTCAGAAACTAAATGCGTTTGAACAGAATACTGAGCAATCAAAGCCTGACCAATACCACAATTTTAGAAAAGACCCGTCCTAACAACTCCTAATCCAGAATGACAAACCACCTGGGCGTCTAAGTGTCCAATCATCCCCCTACTGTATCCCACAGACGGATCCAACCAAAGAAGGCACTGAACACCATGGTTCCTGCTTCCAGAGTATCCACCCCCCCACCCCCCCCCCCCCCCCCCCCCCCCCCCCCCTCTTGCCCCAATTCCATGACGGACTGCGAGTCAGAAGAACTCAGGTCTTAGCAAAATACGCCAACCACGCAATGAAACCAGACTCCTCACCCACGGGGAAGAATGCAGTCACTGCCAGAAAGCACCTACGATAGACCACCCACAGACCTCAGCAATGCCACCAAGGCGGGGTATGAGACGGCGAATCACGTCAGATCTGAACACCAGACGCATTACCTCGGTTCAGTCCTCGACGCACAGAGCCAGAAAGGCACAGAGGGCAACTGGAAAACACCCAGGCTTTCAGACTACCTTGAAACTCTATCCTATGTCGTGATGTTAGATCAATGGAAATGTTCCGCCTCTCGGCAGACTAGCTGGCTAATCATTTGGAAGGAAGAAATGACCTGGTGAAACTTCGCAAAACTGCTGAATCCACTGAGAAATGTGCTGTGCCTGCAATCAGATGGAACTCTCCGTCAGTAAAAGGCTTCATTGGTTGGGTCCTCAGTCAACACAATAATTCAACAGTCAATAAAAAAAACAAAAAACGTTATTCGGCATACATTTGCAATGAAAAATAATTCATGTTAAAATTTCGAAATCACATACATGACCTGTTAAGAATTCTAAATCTATTGGTGTGGGACTATTTTCAAGCTGTGTGTGTGGTGTGTGTGTGTGTGTGTGTGTGTGTGTGTGTGTGTGTGCGCACGTCGTGCGTGCGTGCGTGCGTGCATATATATATATAGAGAGAGAGAGAGACAGACAGACAGACAGACAGACAGAGAGACAGAGAGAGAGAGAGAGAGAGAGAATATTGGCAGATGATGGTACTGTCTCAACAGATTAGATATTCATTATACAACAGATTAAGCTACTCGTTTTTTTCCTGCAGGAAAGTATCCATAATTTTTACAGAGTGATAGGAACTCAATCATATGCACCTACAAGAAAAAAAACCCCCACCGATTTATGAATCAATCCTATGAGAAATGTCAAAATATGGTTCGTTTGCGTGCTGCAGAACTGTCAAGGATACCCAAAAAACAAACCAAACAAACATTCATCAACACGTTACTTGACGTCATCAGTCAGTTCACGTTTCTCACCTGCACTCTCCATGGAGCGGTCATTTGCGCCGTCATCTTGCTCTTGGCAGGGTCTTTCAGCCCGGTTGCCGACCTCTTCCCAACGTCTCCCTGGGTTGTCATTCTGTTCCTGGTGTCTCCCCTGGCTGTCGTCCAATTCCTGGTGTCTCTCGTCTTGATGGTCATCCAGTTCCCAGCATTTCCCCGGCTGGTCAGCGTGTTTCCCCATGTTTTCTACTAGCCGTCATCACGTTGTTGGTGTCTCCTCTGGGCTGTCGTCCCTGTTGAAAGCAAATTGCTGTTAGGCAGTGTGTGTGTGTGTGTGTGTGTGTGTGTGTGTGTGTGTGCGCGCGCGCGCGCGCGTGCGTGAGTGTGTGTGTGTGTGCGCGAGTGTGAGTGTGTGCGCGCGCGCGCTTTCCTTTCTGTGTGTGTGTGTGTGTGTGTGTGTGTGTGTGTGTGTGCGTGCGTGCATGCGTGGTGTGTGCGTGCGTGTGCGTGTGTGTGTATGTGTATGTGTGTGCGTGTATATGTGTGTGTGTGCGTGCGCGTGTGCGTGTGTGTGTGTGTGTGTGTGTGCGTGCGTGTGCGTGTGCGCGCGAGTGTGAGTGTGTGTGTGCGCGCACGTTTTCCTTGTATGTGTGTGTGCGTGCGCGCGCGCGTGTGTGTGTGTGTGTATGTGTGTGTGTGTGTGTGTGTGCGCGTGTGTGTGCGAGTGTGTGCGTATGCGTGTGCGTGTGTGTGTATGTGAGTGTGCGAGTTTGAGTGTGTGTTTGAGCGAGTGAGTGAGACCGACCGACCGACCGAGCGAGCGAGCGTGCGTGTGTGAGCGCTTTTATGTCTATGGATGCACGTATTATGAATGATGGTGACAAAAGACGCAGCCTGATGCGAGGGCAGCGTAGCATTCGTCTTACTCGTAACTTTCGTCATTGTTACAAATAAGATGGTCATTTTATAAAAATCCAGGGGTCCGTGTCACAATTACAACACTGTTTTTAACACTTCATGATAAAGAACCAGTCCAGCTGCCTCACTTACCAACGCGATACCAGCTTCCCGTGGGAAAAGAGGAAATGAATGCAAAGGAATCGGGGGGGGGGGGGGGGGGGGGAGAGACCTGATTAAAACTTTCTGTACGATAGTTTCAACTGATATCATTTGAACCTTTACACACAAGTACTTACAATTCTGTTCATAAGATCAGAATGTGAATGCAACTGTTCCAGAATAAAGATAAGTTTCAACATGAGGTGACTGCAGGCGGAAATTCAAACAAATTTTAACAGGACTTTGAAGTAAACCTGCCAAATGACAGGAACAAATACAAGACAAAAAACGACGCGTTTCGACCTCTCAGGCCGGTGAAACGTCCAGTCCAATAAAAACGAAGAACGAGCGATCGCTTACCTTCTCATATTCGGCGCAAGACGGGCGTTGAACGAAAAGCAGGCTGCTGACGGACGTTCTGGTCCTGTCAACGTCCGTCTTCCATTGTCCTGAATGTGGCTATCTTGCCTGAAGACGACCAAAAGAAATCCAAACGAGTCGTATTTTGTCTTGTAATTTGTCCGTTATTATGCAGAATTATCTTGCCTAAAGAAGACAAAGATGTCGAAACGCGTCTTATTTTGTCTCGTAATTTGTCCGTTATCAGGCGAAAACTTGCCTTAAGACCACCAAAGATGTCAAAACGTGCCGTATTTTGTCTCCAAATTTATTTGTTCCTGTTGTTAGCGGATTTACTTTCAATTCCTTTAGAAATTTGTTCCAGAATGAATTAACTCGTTATCACGTGCTCAAGCTGTCATACCTTGTTCTCTGCGGTATGGAGTCCAAACAAAACAGAGTGACGGTGTCCTTTGGTCCCACAGTGGCTCGGTGCCGAGTCTGGACAATGGTCATCCTCTACAGTCCTGCCACCAAACTAAAGTTTAATGTCAATTAAAAAGCCTCAAGGTTGAATCTCAACTAAAAACCAAGTCGCTTATCCCCAGGTTTGGGAAACGAAACCCTGAAAGAAACGGTAAACCCTACGAAAAGGAGGCACGCACAATGAGAAAGAAGATGACAGTAAAACTCAGTTGAACAAGATCATCAAGCCCTAGTAAAGGAAATAGAACTGTTCCACGGCCGAAGATATCCAACGAAGAAAACGATGATATTGGAAGGAAGACCTTAAACCCCATCAAAAAAGATACTCAACCCCAGCAAACATGTCAAGTCATTAAAAAGGAGACGCTAAGGCGCTACTCCCTGTCCAAAGGGGACACTAACCCCTGCCAAAGAAAAAAATCCTTACAAGGACACTGCACTCTGTGAACGGAACAACATGAAGCTCACGAAAGGAAGAAAACTAAACCTGAAGAATGGACAGCAAACCTGCACAAGAAAACGATCCTCGCCTTCTACAGGATTTGAAATATGTGTTAACACTATGGCTGTAATGCAGCAGAGATCGATATTTTACAAAGTTATTTTCTACCGCTAGGTATTCTGTGAAAAAAAACATGTGTTTATCGTTATGCAGAAAATAAATCTAGTTGCAAAGTGAAACGACTGCAGGCGGAAATCTAAACAAATTAAATAAATGTCAGCGAACCGCCCAGAGAAACGTGGACAAACGAGTCACAAGACAACACACAACGCGTTTCGACCTCTTAGGTCTTCCTCAGGTGAAATAAAGACGGACAAAATAACGAAAATGCACTTAGCTTTGATCGCTTCAGATTGCTAGAAAATAAAACCTTGCTCAATAGTGAGAAATCAGCACAGACTTACTTGGCCACGGAATACTGTTGGCGACAGGTCTCCCACCGCCAGTCCTGGCAGTGAGGGCTCCAGGCATTCTCAGTGACCCTGGCAGTTCCCGAGTTCACACAGGCATTTACTCCTCACCAAATGACAGGCCAGCGATTGTGACAAGAGTGGTGAAAATTTCCGATGCTTGACATCTGCCACAGGGCGAGCCAATCTCACGACCTCAGTAATTTCTAGCCTCGTCTTTTGGCATTACCTACCCCTACCACCCCCCCCCCCTCTTACATCCAGCTAGGATCTGGACTGGGACATCTCTCCACAACGCAGACCTGACAGGGAACACTTTCCCATACATGACTCGGTGACGCGACCGACAACCCGAGAGAAGTCATCCTTAAAGAACTTTCAGGTAACAGCGGTGAGGTTACGGTTCTTCCAGTGACTGCATTCTCCTGTGACGTGATGGTCTGGCGCCCTCAGCTGGTCGTTGATGTATTAACTGATACCTCTTGCTTCTTGGTCCCTTCTGAAATGGAGATTCCACGCAAACTGATCCCAGAATGTACAGCAGCTCCTCTGACTGTATCTATCAACGAAACACACCTGAAGACGACCAGCTACTCTGATCACCCAGGAGTTATCACTTTGTCTGATGAAGCACTGGCGAAGGAGGTCTTCCAGAGTTAACAACGCTGGTGACACCAGAGACGTACATACATACATTCGCAGTTAACTGCAGCCATAAATTTTCTGATCAGGCTTTAAAGTGCGCCCAGCTCATAAACTGATCCAAGCCATCATCCAGTGACTGACAAAACCAAAGACACACAGGGACGCTGATGAATGATCTGTCTGGATGAAAAACCCGAGTTGTGTCAAGCAAGCACGGCACAGATTGGGGCAGTTTCATGGGCAGTTCCAGACATTCCTTGTGAGTGCACATCAACAGAAACGTCTTGTGGAACTAGCTTCAGGCATCAGTTCCACGGGACGTTCTGTAAGGGCCACACGATCTGATCACCCTGACAGGCTCTGTGTACAACACAGGATACGCAGCAAGTACCAGGTGATCACTAGGAAATACTTCAGGAACAACAGACCTTTCCTGAAGCATCTCCCCTAGTACCTCTGTTCTGTACCTTTGTTCCACAGATACCCGACACTGGAAACCAGCGCAGCCATGCCTCACACTGTAAAGCCAGTGGCTTTGTGTTCCATACACCATACTACCGGCATCTGTGGCGTCCACACTGAAGAGCACTCATGAGCAGTGCCCTCATGATGTGACCGCATAACACATCCCATGGAGAAAACAGATCCACCCAGATCCTGTGATGTGAATGCTCGCACCAGAGACATACCTCTATTATGTCTCCAACTACACAAATGACAAGTTCCGCATCCATACAGAGGTTCAGCAACGTAGCGACCTGTGCATCTTCAGCTTTGTCAGAAACTAAATGCGTTTGAAACAGAATATTGAGCAATGAAAGCCTGACCAATACCACAGTTTTTGAAAGACCCGTCCTAACAACTAATCCAGAATGACAAAACCACCTAGGCGTCTAAGTGTCCGATCATCCCTGCTGTATCCCACAGGCGGATCAAACCAAAGAAGGCACCGAACACCATGGTTCCCTGCTTCCAGAGTACCCCCCCCCCCCCCCCAAATTCCATGGCGGACTGCCAGTCAGAAGAACTCAGGTCTTAGCAAAATACGCCAACCACGCAATGAAAACCAGACTCCTCACCCACGGGAAGAATGCAGTCACTGCCAGAAAGCACCCCACGACAGACCCTCCCACAGACCTCAGCAATGCCACTAAAGCCAAGTATGAGACGGTGACTCACGTCAGATCTGAACAC
>JADBJO010017403.1:12500-22500 GCA_016801955.1 Conus betulinus | reverse complement strand
ACAAGAAAACGATCCTCGTCTTATACAGGATTGAAATATCTGGAAACACTATGGCTTT
This sequence comes from Conus betulinus, assembly GCA_016801955.1. Lineage (NCBI taxonomy): Eukaryota > Metazoa > Mollusca > Gastropoda > Neogastropoda > Conidae > Conus > Conus betulinus. The sequence goes on along the minus strand of JADBJO010017403.1, from coordinate 22,442 downwards.
AATGCAGAAGAGATCGATATTTTACAAAGTTATTTTCTACTGCTAGTTATTCTGTGAAAAAAAAAAAACATGTGTTTATCGTTATGCAGAAAATAAAACCTTGCTCAATAACGAGAAATCAGCACAGACTTACCTGGCCACGGAATACTGTTGGCGACAGGTCTCCCACCACCAGTCCTGACAGCGTGGGCTCCGGGCATTCTCAGTGACCCTGGCAGTTCCCGAGTTCACACAGGCATTTACTCCTGACCCAAATGACAGGCCAGCGATTGTGACAAGAGTGATGAAAACTTCCGATGCTTGACATCTGCCACAGGGCGAGCCAATCTCACAACCTCAGTAATTTCTAGCCCACTCTTCTGGCATTACCTTACCCTATCACCCCCTACCCCCCTCACCCTTCCATCCAGCTAGGATCTGCACTGGGACATCTCTCCAGAACGCAGACCTTACAGGGAACACTTTCCCAAACATGACTCGGTGACGGGACCGACAACCTGAGAGAAGTCATCCTTAAAGAACTTTCAGGTAACAGCGGTGAGGTTATGGTTCTTCCAGTGACTGCATTCTCCTGTGACGTGAGTAGTCTGGCGCCCTCAGCTGGTCGTTGATGTATTAACTGATACCTCTTGCTTCTTGGTCCCTTCTGAAATGAAGATTCCCTGCAAACTGATCCCAGAATGTACAGCAGCTCCTCTGACTGTATCTATCAACGAAACACAGCTGAAGACGACCAGCTACTCTGATCACCCAGGAAGTTATACCATGTCTGATGAAGCACTGGCGAAGGACGTCTTCCAGAGTTAACAACGCTGGTGACACCAGAGACGTAGATACATACATTTGTAGTTAACTGCACCCATTAATTTCCTGATCAGGCTTTAAAGTGCGTCCAGCTCATAAACTGATCCAAGCCATCATCCAGTGACTGACAAAACCAAAGACACACAGGGACGTTGTTGAATGATCTGTCTGGATGAGAAACCCGAGTTGTGTCAAGCAAGCACGGCACAGATTGGGGCAGTTCCATGGGCAGTTCCAGACATTCCTTGTGAGTGCACATCAACAGAAACGTCTTGTCGAACTAGCGACGGGCATCAGTTCCACGGGACGTTCTGTACGGGCCACATGATCTGATTACCCTGGCAGGCTCTGTGTACAACACGGGATACTCAGAAAGTACCAGGTGATCACTAGGAAATACTTCAGGAACAACAGACCTTTCCTGAAGCATCTCCCCTAGTACCTCTGTTCTGTACCTTTGTTCCACAAAAACCCGACACTGGGAACCAGCGCAGCCATGCCTCACACTGGAAAGCCAGTGGCTTTGTGTTCCATACACCATACCCACCGCATCTGTAGCGTCCACACTGAAGAGCGCTCATGAGCAATACCCTCATGTGACCGCACAACACATCCCATGGGAAACACACAGATCCACCAAGACCTTGTGATGTGAATGCTCGCGCCAGAGACATACCTCTATTATGTCTCCAGTTACACAAATCACAAGTTCCGCATCCATACAGAGGTTCAGCAAACGTAGCGACCTGTGCATCTTCAGCTTTGTCAGAAACCAAATCCGTTTGAACAGAATATTGAGCAATCAAAGCCTGACCAATACCACAGTTTTAGAAAAGACCCGTCCTAACAACCCCTCATCCAGAATGACAAACACCTGGGCGTCTAAGTGTCCGATCATCCCCTGCTGTATCCCACAGAGGGATCCAACCAAAGAAGGCACCGAACACCATAGTTCCTGCTTCCAGAGTACCCCCCCCCCCCATTCCATTCCATGACGGACTGTGATTCAGAAGAACTCAACTCTTAGCAAAATACGCCAACCACGCAATGAAAACCAGACTCTTCACACAAGGGAAGAATGCAGTCACTGCCAGAAAGCACCCCACGACAGACTCCCACAGACCTCAGCAATGCCACTAAGGCGAGGTATGAGACGGTGAATCACGTCAGATCTGAACTTCAGACGCATTACCTCGGTTCAGTCCTCGTCGAACGGAGCCAGAAAGGCACAGAGGGCAAACTGGAAAACACCCAGGCTTTCAGACTACCTTGAAACTCTATCCTATGTCGAGATGTTAGATCAATGGAAATTTTCCGCCTTTTGGCAGGCTAGTTGGCTAATCATTTGGAAGGAAGAAATGACCTGGTGAAACTTCGCAGAACTGCTGAATCCACCGAGAAATGTGCTGCGCCTGCAATCAGATGGAACTCCGTCAGTCAAAGGCTTCATGGGTTGGGTCCCTAGTCAACACAATAATTTAACAGTCAATAAAAAAAAAATGTTATTCGGCACACATTTGCAATGGAAACTAATTCATGTTGAAAGTTCGAATGCATATACATGACATGTTCAGAATTCTAAATCTATTGGTGTGCGACACAATTTTTAAGCTAAGTAAGTGTGTGTGTGTGTGTGTGTGGTGTGTGTGTGTGTGTGTGTGTGTGTGTGTGTGTGTGTGTGTGTGTGTGTGTGTGTGTGAGAGAGAGAGAGAGAGAGAGAGACAGACAGACAGACAGACAGACAGACAGAGACAGAGACAGAAACAGAAACAGACACAGACAGACAGAGAGAGAGAGAGAGATGTTGGCAGACGATAGTACCGTCTCAACAGATTAGATATTCATTACACACACATTAAGCTACTCTTTTTTCTGCAGGAAAGTATCCATAATTTGTACATAATGATCGGAACTCGATCATATGCGCCCGCATTAAAAAACACACACACTGATGAATGACTCAGTCCTATGAGAAATGTCAGAATATGGTTCGTTTGCGTGCTGCAGAAACTGTCAAAGATACTCACGTTTGCAACAACAACAAACCAAACATCATCAACACGTTACTTCACGTCACGGTCTGTTCACGTTTCTCACCTGCACTCTCTATGGAGCGGTCATTGCGCCGTCATCTTGTTCCTGGCAGGGTCTCTCCGCCCGGTTGTCGACCTCTTCCCAGTGTCTCCCCTGGGTTGTCATTCTGTTCCTGGTGTCCGATTCTTGGTGTCTCTCGTCTTGATGGTCATCCAGTTCCCAGCATTTCCCTGGCTGGTCAGCGTGTTCCCCATGTTTTCTACCAGCCGTCATCACGTTGCTGGCGTCTCCTCACGGCCGTCGCCCCTGTTGAAAGCAAATTCCTGTTAGGCATTGTGTGTGTGTGTACGTGAGTGTGTGTGTGTGTGTGTGTGTGTGTCCGTGCGCGCGCGCACGTTTGTGTGTGTGTGCGTGTGTGTGTGTGTGTGTGTGTGTGTGTGTGTGTGTGTGTGTGTGTGTGTGTGTGTGAGTGTGTGAGGAGGGGGAGTGGGTGAGTGACCGAGCAACCATGTGTGCATGTGTGTGTGTGTCATGTGCGTGTGCGTGTGTGTGCGTGCGTGCGACCGTGCGTGCGTGTGTGTGCGTGCGTGCGTGTGCATGTGTGCGCTCGCGCGTGTGTGTGTGTGTGTGTGTGTGTGTGTGTGTGTGCGCGCGTGTTTGCGTGCGTGCGTGCGTCTACGGATGCACACACATAGGAATGGTGGTGACAACAGACGCAGCCTAACGTGAGGGCAGCGTAGCATTCGTCTTACTCGTAACTTTTGTCATTGCTGCAAATAAGATGGTCATTTGATAAAATCCAGGGGTCCGTGTCACATTTACAACACTGTTTTTAACACTTCATGATAAAGAACCAGTCCAGCTGTCTCACTTACCAGGTTCCCGTGGGAAGGAGGAAAATGAGTGCAAAGGAATTTGGTGGGGGGGGGGGGGGGGGGGGGGCTGGGATCTGATTAAAAACTTTTCTGTACGATAGTTTCAACTGATATCATTTGAACCTTTACACACAAGTACTTACAATTCTGTTCATAAGATCAGAATGTGAATGTAACTGTTCCAGAATGAAGTTAAGTTTCAACATGAGGTGACTGCAGGCGGAAATTCAAACAAATTTTAACAGGACTTTGAAGTAAACCTGCCAAATGACAGAAACAAATACAAGACAAAAAACAACGCGTTTCGACCTCTCAGGCCTGTGAAACATCCGGTCCCGTAAAAACGAAGAACGAGCGATCGCTTACCTTCTCATGTTTGCCGCCAGACGGACGTTGAATGAAAAGGGGGCTGCTGGCGGACGATCTGGTCCTGTCAACGTCCGTCTTCCATTGTCCTGAATGTGGCTGTCTTGCCTGAAGACGACCAAAGAAATCAAAATGCGTCGTATTTTTTGTCTCGTAATTTGACCTTTATTAGGCGGAATTACCTTGCCTAAACACGACCAAAAGATGTCAAAACGTGCCGTATTTTGTCTCCAAATTTATTTGTTCCTGTTATTTGGCGGACTTACTTTCAATTACTTTTGAAATTTGTTCCAGAATGAATTAACGCTTATCACGTGCTCAAGCTGTCATACCTTGTTCTCTGCGGTATGGAGTCCAAACAAAACGGAGTGACGGTGTCCTTTGGTCCCACAGTGGCTCGGTGCCGAGTCTGGACAATGGTCATCCTCTACAGTCCTGCCACCAAACTAAAGTTTAATGTCAATTAAAAAGCCTCAAGGTTGAATCTCGACTAAAAACCAATTCGCTTATCCCCAGGTTAGGGACACTAAACCCTGAAAGAAACACAGTAAACCCTGCGAAGAGGAGGCATGCACACTGAGAAAGATGATGACAGTAAAACTCATTGAAACAAGATCATCAATCCCTAGTAAAGGAAATGGGACTGTTCCACGGCCGAAGATATCTAACGAAGAAAACGATGATATCGGAAGGAAGACCTTAAACCCCATCAAAAAGGATGCTCAACCCCAGCAAACATGTCAACAAGTCATTAAAAAGGACACGCTAAGGCGCTACTCCCTGTCCAAAGGGGACACTAACCCCTGCCAAAGAAAAATCCTTACAAGGACACTGCACTCTGTGAAGGGAACAACATGAAGCTCACGAAAGGAGGAAACTGAACCTTAAGAACGGACAAACAACCTGCACAAGAAAACGATCCTCTTCTACAGAATTTGAAATATGTGGACACACTATGGCTTTAATGCAGCAGAGATCGATATTTTACAAAGTTATTTTCTACCGATAGTCATTCTGTGAAAAAAAAAACATGTGTTTATCGTTATACAGAAAATAAAACCTTCCTCAATAACGAGAAATCAGCACAGACTTACCTGGCCACAGAATACTGTTGGCGACAGGTCTCCCACCACCAGTCCTGACAGCGTTGGCTCTGGGCATTCTCAGTGACCCTGGCAGTTCCCGAGTTCACACACGCATTTACTCCTGACCCAAATGACAGGCCAGCGATTAAGGTAAGAGTGGTGAAAACTTCCGGTCCTTGACATCTGCCACAGGGCGAGCCAGTCTCACGACCTCAGTAATTTCTAGCCCACTCTTCTGGCATTACCTTACCCTATCACCCCCCACACACACACACACCTTCCATCCCACTAGGATCTGTTCTGGGACATCTCTCCAGAACGCAGACCTGACAGGGAACACTTTCCCATACATGACTCGGTGACGGGAGACGACAACCAGAGAGAAGTCATCCTTAAAGAACTTTCAGGTAACAGCGGTGAGGTTATGGTTCTTCCAGTGACTGCATTCTCCTGTGACGTGAGTAGTCTGGCGCCCTCAGCTGGTCGTTGATGTATTAACTGATACCTCTTGCTTCTTGGTCCCTTCTGAAATGGAGATTCCACGCAAACTGATCCCAGAATGTACAGTAGCTCCTCTGACTGTATCTATCAACGAAACACAGCTGAAGACGACCAGCTACTCTGATCACCCAGCAAGTTATCACCTTGTCTGATGAAGCACTGGTGAAGGAGGTCTTCCAGAGTTAACGTTGGTGACACCAGAGACGTAGATACATACATTTGCAGTTAACTGCACCCATTAATTTTCTGATCAGGCTTTAAAGTGCGTCCAGCTCATAAACTGATCCAAGCCATCATCCAGTGACTGACAGAACCAAAGACACACAGGGACGTTGTTGAATGATCTGTCTGGATGAGAAACCCGAGTTGTGTCAAGCAAGCACAGCACAGATTGGGGCAGTTCCATGGGCAGTTCCAGACATTCCTTGTGAGTGCACTATCAACAGAAACATCTTGTGGATCTAGCTTCGGGCATCGGTTCCACAGGACGTTCTGTACGGGCCACACGATCTGATCACCCTGACAGGCTCTGTGTACAACACGGGGATACTCAGCAAGTACCAGGTGATCACTAGGAAACACTTCAGGAACAACAGACCTTTCCTGAAGCATATCCCCAAGTACCACTGTTCTGTACCTTTGTTCCACAGATACCCGACACTGGGAACCAGCGCAGCCATGCCTCACACTGTAAAGCCAGTGCTTTGTGTGTTTCATACACCAAACCACCGGCATCTGTAGCGTCCACACTGAAAAGCACTCATGAGCAGTGCCCTCATGATGTGACCGCACAACACATCCCATGGAAAACACACAGATCCACACCAAGACCTTGTGATGTGAATGCTCGCACCAGAGACATACCTCTATTATGTCTCCAGTTACACAAATCACACGTTCCGCATCCATACAGAGGTTCAGCAACATAACGACCCGTGCATCTTCAGCTTTGTCAGAAACTAAATGCGTTTGAACAGAATATTGAGCAATGAAAGCCTGACCAATACCACAGTTTTAGAAAAGACCCGTCCTAACAACTCCTAATCCAGAATGGCAAACCACCTGGCGTCTAAGTGTCCGATCATCCCCTGCTGTATCCCACAGACGGATCAAACCAAAGTGAGTGAGTTAGGTAGTGAGTTTATTGTAAAGCACTTAGAGCTTGGTCTGTGACTGAAGATAGGCGCTATATAAATACCCAGCATAATAATAATATATAAAAGAAGGCACCGAACACCATGGTTCCTGCTTCCAGAGTACCCCTACCATTCCATGCCAGACTGTGAGTCAGAAGAACTCAAGTCTTAGCAAAATACGCCAACCACACAATGAAAACCAGACTCCTCACACACGGGAAGAATGCAGTCACTGCCAGAAAGCACCCTACGACAGTACCCCACGACAGACCCCCCACAGACCTCAGCAATGCCACTAAGGTGAGGTACGAGACGGTGAATCACGTCAGATCTGAACACCAGACGCATTACCTCGGTTCAGTCCTCGTCGAACGGAGCCAGAAAGGCACAGGGGGCAAACTGGAAAACACCAGGCTTTCAGACTACCTTGAAACTCTATCCTATGTCGAGATGTTTGACAACGGAAATTTTCCGCCTCTAGGCAGACTAGCTGGCTAATCATTTGGAACGAATAAATGACCTGGTGAAACTTCACAGAACTGCTGAATCCACTGAGAAATGTGCTGCGCGCCTGCAATCAGACGGAACTCTCTGTCAGTCAAAGGCTTCATGGGTTGGGTCCCTAGTCAACACAATAATCAACAGTCAATGAAAAAAAAATCCATCGGCACACATTTGCAATGAAAAATAATTCATGTTAAAAGTTTGAACCTATGGTGTGCGACACAATTTTTAAGCTAAATAAGTGTGTGTGTGTGTGTGTGTGTGTGTGCGTGTGTGTGTGTGTGTGTGTGTGTGTGTGTGTGTGTGTGTGTGTGTGTGTGTGTGTGCGTGCGTGTGTGTGTGTGTGGATGTCTGTGTGTGTGTGTGGATGTGTGTGTATATATATATATATATAGATAGATAGATAGATAGATAGATAGAGAGAGAGAGAGAGAGAGAGAGAGAGAGAGAGAGAGAGAGAGACTGAGAGAGACAGACAGACACACAGACAGAGAGATGTTGGCAGACGATAGTACCGTCTCAACAGATTAGATATTCATTACACAACAGATTAAGCTACTCTTTTTTCTGCAGGAAAGTATCCATAATTTTTACACAATGATCGGAACTCAATCATATGCGCTTACATGGAAAAAAAACACTGATGAATGACTCAAATCCTATGAGAAATGTCAGAATATGGATCGTTTGCGTGCTGCAGAACTGTCAAGGATACTCACGTTTGCAACAACAACAAACCAAACATTCATAAACACGTTACTTGACGTCATCAGTCAGTTCACATTTCTCACCTGCACCTCTATGGAGGAGTCATTTGCGCCGTCATCTTGTTCCTGGCAAGGTCTTTCAGCCCGGTTGTCGACCTCTTTCCAACGTCTCTTTGGGCCATCATTCTGCTCCTGGTGTCTACCCTGGCTGTCGTCCAATTCCTGGTGTCTCTCGTCTTGATGGTCCTCCACTTCCCAACATTTCCCTGGCTGGTCAGCGTGTTCCCCACTTTTCTACTAGCCGTCATCACGTTCCTAGCGTCTCCTCTGGGCTGTAGTCCCTGCTGGAAGAAAATTGCTGTTAGGCGTTGTGTGTGTGTGCGCGTGTGTGTGTGCGTGTGCGTGTGTGTGCGTGTGCGTGTGTGCGCGCGCGCGCGCTTTTGTGTCTGTGCGCGCGCGCGTGTGTGCGTGTGTGTGTGTGTGTGTGTGTGTGAGTGGGAGTGAGTGAGTGTGTGTGTGTGTGTGTGTGTGTGTGTGTGTGTGTGTGTGCGCGCGTGCGCTTTTTCTCTGTGTGTGTGTGTGTGTGTGTGTGTGTGTGTGTGTGTGTGTGCGTGCGTGCGTGCGTGTGCTTGACACAGGGTGTGTGAGCGAGTGAGTAGTAGTGAGTGACCGAGCGAGCGTGTTTGCGTCTGTGTGTGTGTGTGTGTGTGTGTGTGTGTGTGTGTGTGTGTGTGTGTGTGTGTGTGCGTGCGTGCGCGCGCGCGCGCCCGTGCGTGCGTGCGTCTACGGATGCACGTATTAGGAACGGTGGTGACAACAGACGCAGCCTAACGTGAGGGCAGCTTTGTATTCGTCTTACTCGTAACTGTTGTCATTGCTACAAATAAGATGGTCATTTTATAAAATCCTGGGGTCAGTGTCACATTTACAACACTGTTTAACACTTCATAAATAAAGAACCAGTCCTGCCGCCTCACTTACCAACGCGATACAGCTTCCCGTGGTAAAGAGGAAAATGAATGCAAAGGAATTGGGGAGGGGGAGGGGGGAGACCGGATTAAAACTTTCTGTACGATAGTTGCAACTGATATCATTTGAACTTTTGCACACAAGTACTTACAATTCTGTTCATAAGATCAGAATGTGAATGTAACTGTTCCAGAATAAATAAAGTTTAGTTTCAAAGTGAGGCGACTGCACGCGGAAATTCAAACAAAACTTTAACAGGACTTTTGAAGTAAACCTGCCAAATAACACAGACAATTAATCAGGTCTTCTTCAGGCCAGTGAAACGTCCAGTACAATGAAAACGAAGAACGAGCAATCACTTTTCTCAAATTCGGCGCCACACGGACGTTAAATGAAAAGGGGGCGGCTGCCGGACGTTCTGGTCCTGTCAACGTCCGTCTTCCACTGTCCTGAATGTGGCTGTCTTGCCTGAAGACGACCAAAGAAATCAAAACGCGTCGTATTTTGTCTTGTAATTTGTCCGTTGTTAGGCGGAATTATCTTGCCTAAAGAAGACCAAAGATGTCGAAACGAGTCGTATTTTGTCTCGTAATTTTTCCATTATTGGGCGGAAACTTCCCTAAAGAAGACCAAAGATGTCAAAACGTGCCGTATTTTGTCCCTGTTATTTGGAGGTTTTACAATAAATTCCTTTTGAAAATTTGTTCCAGAATAGATTAATCTTATGACGTGCTAAAGCTGTCATACCTTGTTCTCTGCGGTATGGAGTCCAAACAAAACGGAGTGACGGTGTTCTCTGCGGTATGTAATCGAAACAAAACGGAGTGACGGTGTCCTTTTGGTCCCACAGTGGCTCCGTGCCGAGTCTGGGACAACGGTCATCCTCTACAGTCCTGCCACCAAACTAAAGTTTCACGTCAATTAATAAAGCCTCAAGATTCAATCTCGACTAAAACCAAGT
>JADBJO010017403.1:0-7500 GCA_016801955.1 Conus betulinus | reverse complement strand
ACAGTCCTGCCACCAAACTAAAGTTTAATGTCAATTAAAAAGCCTCAAGGTTGAATCTCGACTAAAAACCAAGTCGCTTATCCCCAGGTTAGGGACACTAAATCCTGAAAGAAACACAGTAAAGCCTGCGAAGAGGAGGCATGCACACTGAGAAGATGATGACAGTAAAACTCATTTGAACAAGATCATCAATCCCTAGTAAAGGAAATGGACTGTTCCACGGCCGAAGTTATCTAACGAAGAAAACGATGATATCGGAAGGAAGACCTTAAACCCCATCAAAAAGGATGCTCAACCCCAGCAAACATGTCAACAAGTCATTAAAAAGGACACGCTAAGGCGCTACTCCCTGTCCAAAGGGGACACTAACCCCTGCCAAAGAAAAATCCTTACAAGGACACTGCACTCTGTGAACGGAACAACATGAAGCTCACGAAAGGAGGAAACTGAACCTTAAGAACGGACAACAAACCTGCACAAGAAACGATCCTCTTCTACAGAATTTGAAATATGTGGAAACACTATGGCTTTAATGCAGCAGAGATCGATATTTTACAAAGTTATTTTCTACCGATAGTCATTCTGTGAAAAATAAAACATGTGTTTATCGTTATGCAGAAAATAAAACCTTGCTCAATAACGAGAAATCAGCACAGACTTACCTGGCCATGGAATACTGTTGGCGACAGGTCTCCCACCACCAGTCCTGGCAGCGTGGGCTCTGGGCATTCTCAGTGACCCTGGCAGTTCCCGAGTTCACACAGGCATTTACTCCTCACCCAAATGACAGGCCCAGCGATTAAGGTAAGAGTGGTGAAAACTTCCGGTGCTTGACATCTGCCACAGGGCGAGCCAGTCTCACGACCTCAGTAATTTCTAGCCTAGTCTTCTGGCATTACCTTACCCTATCACCCCCCCCCCCCCCCTTCCATCCCACTAGGATCTGTTCTGGATATCTCTCCAGAACGCAGACCTGACAGGGAACACTTTCCCATACATGACTCGGTGACGGGAGCGACAACCCAAGAGAAGTCATCCTTAAAGAGCTTTCAGGTAACAGCGGTGAGAGGTTATGGTTCTTCCCTGGTCGTTGATGTATTAAGTGATGCCTCTTGCTTCTTGGTCCCTTCTGAAATGGAGATTCCACGCAAACTGATCCCAGAATGTACAGTAGCTCCTCTGACTGTATCTATCACGAAACACAGCTGAAGACGACCAGCTACTCTGATCACCCAGAAGTTATCGCCTTGTCTGATGAAGCACTGGCGAAGGAGGTTTTCCAGAGTGAACAATGCTGGTGACACCAGAGACGTAGATACATACATTTGCAGTTAACTGCAGCCATAAATTTTCTGATCAGGCTTTAAAGTGCGCCCAGCTCATAAACTGATCCAAGCCATCATCCAGTGACTGACGAAACCAAAGACACACAGGGACGTTGATGAATGATCTGTTTGGATGAGAAACCCGAGTTGTGTCAAGCAAGTACAGCAAAGATTGGAGCAGTTCCATGGGCAGTTCCAGACATTCTTGTGTGAGTGCGGTATCAACAGAAACGTCTTGTCGAACTAGTTTCGGGCATCAATTCCACGGGACGTTCTGTATGGGCCACACGATCTGATCACCCTGACAGGCTCTGTGTACAGCACGGGATACTCAGCTAGTACCAGGTGATCACCAGGAAGTACTTCAGGAACAACAGACCTTTCCTGAAGCATCTCCTCAAGTACCACTGTTCTGTACCTTTGTTCCACAGATACCCGACATTGGGAACCAGCGCAGCCATGCCCAACACTGGAAAGCCAGTGGCTCTGTGTTCCATACACCAAACACCGGCACCTGTGGTGTCCACACTGAAGTGCACTCATGAGCAGTGCCCTCATGATGTGACCGCACAACACATCCCATGGAAAACACACACAGATCCACCAAGACCTTGTGATGTGAATGCTGGCACCAGAGACATGCCTCTATTATGTCTCCAATTACACAAATCACAAGTTCCGCATCCATACAGAGGTTCAGCAACATAGCGACCTGTGCATCTTCAGCTTTGTCAGAAACTAAATGCGTTTTGAACAGAATACTGAGCAATCAAAGCCTGACCAATACCACAATTTTAGAAAAGACCCGTCCTAACAACTCCTAATCCAGAATGACAAACCACCTGGGCGTCTAAGTGTCCCATCATCCCCTACTGTATCCCACAGACGGATCCAACCAAAGAAGGCACTGAACACCATGGTTCCTGCTTCCAGAGTATCCACCCCCCAACCCCCCCCCCCCCCCCCCTCTTGCCCCAATTCCATGACGGACTGCGAGTCAGAAGAACTCAGGTCTTAGCAAAATACGCCAACCACGCAATGAAAACCAGACTCCTCACCCACGGGAAGAATGCAGTCACTGCCAGAAAGCACCTACGATAGACCCCACCCACAGACCTCAGCAATGCCACCAAGGCGGGGTATGAGACGGCGAATCACGTCAGATCTGAACACCAGACGCATTACCTCGGTTCAGTCCTCGACGCACAGAGCCAGAAAGGCACAGAGGGCAAACTGGAAAACACCCAGGCTTTCAGACTACCTTGAAACTCTATCCTATGTCGTGATGTTAGATCAATGGAAATGTTCCGCCTCTCGGCAGACTAGCTGGCTAATCATTTGGAAGGAAGAAATGACCTGGTGAAACTTCGCAAAACTGCTGAATCCACTGAGAAATGTGCTGTGCCTGCAATCAGATGGAACTCTCCGTCAGTAAAAGGCTTCATTGGTTGGTCCTCAGTCAACACAATAATTCAACAGTCAATAAAAAAAAACAAAAAACGTTATTCGGCATACATTTGCAATGAAAAATAATTCATGTTAAATTTCGAAATCACATACATGACCTGTTAAGAATTCTAAATCTATTGGTGTGGGACTATTTTCAAGCTGTGTGTGTGTGTGTGTGTGTGTGTGTGTGTGTGTGTGTGTGTGTGTGTGTGCGCACGTCGTGCGTGCGTGCGTGCGTGCATATATATATATAGAGAGAGAGAGAGAGGACAGACAGACAGACAGACAGACAGAGAGACAGAGAGAGAGAGAGAGAGAGAGAGAGAATATTGGCAGATGATGGTACTGTCTCAACAGATTAGATATTCATTATACAACAGATTAAGCTACTCGTTTTTTTCCTGCAGGAAAGTATCCATAATTTTTACAGAGTGATAGGAACTCAATCATATGCACCTACAAGAAAAAAAACCCCACGATTTATGAATCAATCCTATGAGAAATGTCAAAATATGGTTCGTTTGCGTGCTGCAGAACTGTCAAGGATACCCAAAAAACAAACCAAACATTCATCAACACGTTACTTGACGTCATCAGTCAGTTCACGTTCTCACCTGCACTCTCCATGGAGCGGTCATTTGCGCCGTCATCTTGCTCTTGGCAGGGTCTTTCAGCCCGGTTGCCGACCTCTTCCCAACGTCTCCCTGGGTTGTCATTCTGTTCCTGGTGTCTCCCCTGGCTGTCGTCCAATTCCTGGTGTCTCTCGTCTTGATGGTCATCCAGTTCCCAGCATTTCCCCGGCTGGTCAGCGTGTTCCCCATGTTTTCTACTAGCCGTCATCACGTTGTTGGTGTCTCCTCTGGGCTGTCGTCCCTGTTGAAGCAAATTGCTGTTAGGCAGTGTGTGTGTGTGTGTGTGTGTGTGTGTGTGTGTGTGCGCGCGCGCGCGCGTGCGTGAGTGTGTGTGTGTGCGCGAGTGTGAGTGTGTGCGCGCGCGCTTTCTGTGTGTGTGTGTGTGTGTGTGTGTGTGTGTGTGTGCGTGCGTGCATGCGTGGTGTGTGCGTGCGTGTGCGTGTGTGTGTATGTGTATGTGTGTGCGTGTATATGTGTGTGTGTGCGTGCGCGTGTGCGTGTGTGTGTGTGTGTGTGTGTGTGTGCGTGTGTGTGCGTGTGCGCGCGAGTGTGAGTGTGTGTGTGCGCGCACGTTTTCCTTGTATGTGTGTGTGTGCGTGCGCGCGCGCGTGTGTGTGTGTGTGTGTGTGTGTGTGTGTGTGTGTGTGTGCGCGTGTGTGTGCGAGTGTGTGCGTATGCGTGTGCGTGTGTGTGTATGTGAGTGTGCGAGTTTGAGTGTGTGTTTGAGCGAGTGAGTGAGACCGACCGACCGACCGAGCGAGCGAGCGAGCGTGCGTGTGTGAGCGCTTTTATGTCTATGGATGCACGTATTATGAATGATGGTGACAAAAGACGCAGCCTGATGCGAGGGCAGCGTAGCATTCGTCTTACTCGTAACTTTCGTCATTGTTACAAATAGATGGTCATTTTATAAAAATCCAGGGGTCCGTGTCACAATTACAACACTGTTTTTAACACTTCATGATAAAGAACCAGTCCAGCTGCCTCACTTACCAACGCGATACCAGCTTCCCGTGGGAAAGAGGAAAATGAATGCAAAGGAATCGGGGGGGGGGGGGGGGGGGGGGGGGGGACCTGATTAAAACTTTCTGTACGATAGTTTCAACTGATATCATTTGAACCTTTACACACAAGTACTTACAATTCTGTTCATAAGATCAGAATGTGAATGCAACTGTTCCAGAATAAAGATAAGTTTCAACATGAGGTGACTGCAGGCGGAAATTCAAACAAATTTTAACAGGACTTTGAAGTAAACCTGCCAAATGACAGGAACAAATTACAAGACAAAAAACGACGCGTTTCGACCTCTCAGGCCGGTGAAACGTCCAGTCCAAAAAAAACGAAGAACGAGCGATCGCTTACCTTCTCATATTCGGCGCAAGACGGGCGTTGAACGAAAAGCAGGCTGCTGACGGACGTTCTGGTCCTGTCAACGTCCGTCTTCCATTGTCCTGAATGTGGCTATCTTGCCTGAAGACGACCAAAGAAATCCAAACGAGTCGTATTTTGTCTTGTAATTTGTCCGTTATTATGCAGAATTATCTTGCCTAAAGAAGACAAAGATGTCGAAACGCGTCTTATTTTGTCTCGTAATTTGTCCGTTATCAGGCGAAAACTTGCCTTAAGACCACCAAAGATGTCAAAACGTGCCGTATTTGTCTCCAAATTTATTTGTTCCCTGTTGTTTAGCGGATTTACTTTCAATTCCTTTAGAAATTTTGTTCCAGAATGAATTAACTCGTTATCACGTGCTCAAGCTGTCATACCTTGTTCTCTGCGGTATGGAGTCCAAACAAAACAGAGTGACGGTGTCCTTTGGTCCCACAGTGGCTCGGTGCCGAGTCTGGACAATGGTCATCCTCTACAGTCCTGCCACCAAACTAAAGTTTAATGTCAATTAAAAAGCCTCAAGGTTGAATCTCAACTAAAAACCAAGTCGCTTATCCCCAGGTTTGGGAAACGAAACCCTGAAAGAAACGGTAAACCCTACGAAAAGGAGGCACGCACAATGAGAAAGAAGATGACAGTAAAACTCAGTTGAACAAGATCATCAAGCCCTAGTAAAGGAAATAGAACTGTTCCACGGCCGAAGATATCCAACGAAGAGAAAACGATGATATTGGAAGGAAGACCTTAAACCCCATCAAAAAAGATACTCAACCCCAGCAAACATGTCAAGTCATTAAAAAGGAGACGCTAAGGCGCTACTCCCTGTCCAAAGGGGACACTAACCCCTGCCAAAGAAAAATCCTTACAAGGACACTGCACTCTGTGAACGGAACAACATGAAGCTCACGAAAGGAAGAAACTAAACCTGAAGAATGGACAGCAAACCTGCACAAGAAAACGATCCTCGCCTTCTACAGGATTTGAAATATGTGTTAACACTATGGCTGTAATGCAGCAGAGATCGATATTTTACAAAGTTATTTTCTACCGCTAGGTATTCTGTGAAAAAAAACATGTGTTTATATCGTTATGCAGAAAATAAATCTAGTTGCAAAGTGAAACGACTGCAGGCGGAAATCTAAACAAATCTTAAATAAATGTCAGCGAACCGCCCAGAGAAACGTGGACAAACGAGTCACAAGACAACACACAACGCGTTTCGACCTCTTAGGTCTTCCTCAGGTGAAATAAAGACGGACAAAATAACGAAAATGCACTTAGCTTTGATCGCTTCAGATTGCTAGAAAATAAAACCTTGCTCAATAGTGAGAAATCAGCACAGACTTACTTGGCCACGGAATACTGTTGGCGACAGGTCTCCCACCGCCAGTCCTGGCAGTGAGGGCTCCAGGCATTCTCAGTGACCCTGGCAGTTCCCGAGTTCACACAGGCATTTACTCCTCACCCAAATGACAGGCCAGCGATTGTGACAAGAGTGGTGAAAATTTCCGATGCTTGACATCTGCCACAGGGCGAGCCAATCTCACGACCTCAGTAATTTCTAGCCTCGTCTTTTGGCATTACCTTACCCTACCACCCCCCCCCCCCCCCCCTTACATCCAGCTAGGATCTGGACTGGGACATCTCTCCACAACGCAGACCTGACAGGGAACACTTTCCCATACATGACTCGGTGACGCGACCGACAACCCGAGAGAAGTCATCCTTAAAGAACTTTCAGGTAACAGCGGTGAGGTTACGGTTCTTCCAGTGACTGCATTCTCCTGTGACGTGATGGTCTGGCGCCCTCAGCTGGTCGTTGATGTATTAAACTGATACCTCTTGCTTCTTGGTCCCTTCTGAAATGGAGATTCCACGCAAACTGATCCCAGAATGTACAGCAGCTCCTCTGACTGTATCTATCAACGAAACACACCTGAAGACGACCAGCTACTCTGATCACCCAGGAAGTTATCACTTTGTCTGATGAAGCACTGGCGAAGGAGGTCTTCCAGAGTTAACAACGCTGGTGACACCAGAGACGTACATACATACATTCGCAGTTAACTGCAGCCATAAATTTTCTGATCAGGCTTTAAAGTGCGCCCAGCTCATAAACTGATCCAAGCCATCATCCAGTGACTGACAAAACCAAAGACACACAGGGACGCTGATGAATGATCTGTCTGGATGAAAAACCCGAGTTGTGTCAAGCAAGCACGGCACAGATTGGGGCAGTTTCATGGGCAGTTCCAGACATTCCTTGTGAGTGCACATCAACAGAAACGTCTTGTGGAACTAGCTTCAGGCATCAGTTCCACGGGACGTTCTGTAAGGGCCACACGATCTGATCACCCTGACAGGCTCTGTGTACAACACAGGATACGCAGCAAGTACCAGGTGATCACTAGGAAATATACTTCAGGAACAACAGACCTTTCCTGAAGCATCTCCCCTAGTACCTCTGTTCTGTACCTTTGTTCCACAGATACCCGACACTGGAAACCAGCGCAGCCATGCCTCACACTGTAAAGCCAGTGGCTTTGTGTTCCATACACCATACTACCGGCATCTGTGGCGTCCACACTGAAGAGCACTCATGAGCAGTGCCCTCATGATGTGACCGCATAACACATCCCATGGAGAACAACAGATCCACCCAGATCCTGTGATGTGAATGCTCGCACCAGAGACATACCTCT
>JADBJO010017402.1:27500-37779 GCA_016801955.1 Conus betulinus | reverse complement strand
ATTTGTTTTCATTTCTACAGTTGTTGTTTGCTGTGTAGATGGGTCAGGTACCACGGATTCTCAAGGCACGATATGGGCATCCTTTTTTTTTTTTTTTTTTTTGTTATGGATTGTTTTGAGGAGTCTCCATTGTTTTTCTTGTCCGTTAGCATTTCTTCTAAAGCCGATTCGGTTTTGTCGATGTCGTAAGCGCCTTCTGTGGTAGTTTATGGGCGTCTGTATCTGATTTCGTCATGGACCTTGTTTGACTCTGGTTACTTTGACCTACTATCACGATTCTTTGTCATTCCAGTCTAAGCCGAAAGCAGCCTGTATTTCTTACCGCTCGTCCGTGTGTTCTTGTTGACTTACTTCAGGTTGTTGAAAAAAAAATACGGCGGTGTGCATCCGGAATAAATGTGCATTGTTTTTGTATTCTCTTTCATGTGGTGGTGTTTGTAGTTGTGTCAAGGTTACTGGGGGGTGTTTATGCGCTTAAGTGGAACGGTACTTTTGCTGGCGGGGGGGGTGTCGCGGATGTCTGATTGTTCCCTCGTTCTGGGTTGTGTCTGTCGTTATCTTTTGCTAGGCGATTTCCAGTCGGTTGTTTTTGTAGTAGCATTTGTATGCGCTTTTGGAGTTACTGGGTTGTTATCGGACGTAGTCCCCGCTTTCTTTGGACCATTTGTCCCGTTTAGATTTACATCTGTCGATCCCTTGCGAGCACTAGGGTCTTAATCCCGTACTTGTTTCTCGTTCTGTATTCATGAGAAGTCACAATTAGCAACAAATGGGTCTTTGCCAAAGCGCAATGCCTTCAGTGTCTTTATAACATTGTAAGCCTTCCAATCAAAAAACAGATACATTCAGGATTTTTCTCAAGAAGGTATCCTTGAACTCATCAATTCCCTTTCTAGTACACCAGCTTTTAAAAAACCAAGCCACATCATAGTGGTTTGGTTTGCGTCCTACGGAAACCATCTCACACATGATCAGAAGCCGTGAATCCTGTCACGTTCTTCCGTTCCTCCGTCTCGAAATAGGTTTTGGTTTGATGAAAATGTGGTATGAGGGTGAGTTTTCCTGAGAGTTGTGTTTTTTTTTGTCCTTTTTTTGGGTTTGGTTTCTTGGTTGTATGGTATTCGGTCTATTATAGATAATTATTGATAAGTCGATTTGTTTTTCTTAGTAAAATAATTTATGATAACTTATGTCCTAACTTTCCTGTTTTGTTGCTGTTGTAAGGCTGTTTTTTTTTTTTTTTTAAGAGATCATTGTTTTTGCATCTTTTGATGTGTACCCTCTTCCTCCTCTTCCTCTCTACCTCTCTCACACACACACACACACACCACACCCCACACACACACACACAGACACCCACACACTTTCACCACTCCTCTCGGGCTCCTCTCTCCTCTCAGAAAAAAAAATAACTCTCTTCATCAATCAACGACACACGGAATCAACACAAAAAAAAAATACATCAAGATCATCTCCTCAAAAATCTCACTCTCTCTCTCTCACTTCCTTGGTCCCCTTAAAATACCGGTTCTGTTTTTGTTTCATAGTATTCGGCACACAACGGAAATGTTGGTGGATGCGAGGGAGGAAGGGGTGTTAAAAAGCGTTAGTGAAGCGGATTAGGATGCTGAAAGATGATGCCATTCAAATTTCAGCGTCAGTCCGGTCTGAGGACTGCAGGGCAGGGCTGTGCGTCTGCGCCATCCTCACGTGGGTATGGCCCTGGCTTCAACCCTTCAACTAGAGAATAGATACAAACACTCTAAGTCCTTGGCTGGTCAGGATGTTTGAGCAACAGACTCCTAAAGAGACGCATCCACTGAGTAATGAGGTCTCCATTGTGTGTTTCAAGTGTTCTCAACTGAGTCCACAGCAAACGCTAGCTGGGGGGGGGGGGGGGGGTGGGGGGGGGGGGGGGGGGGGGGGTTTTGTGGGGGGTGTGCGGTGGTGCTTTGTCCAGTGAGCCTGAAATTTTTATTTTTTCCCACAGATTTTTACAAACGGCTCTGTGATGGGAATCGAACCCCCGAACCTCCCAGCAGGGAATCTGCGCCCGTGAATCTCATCGCCACGGCCCAGGATGGTCTGTTTCTTCCCTGTTTGTTTCCAACATACCCCAACACTCACATCCCTCTCCAGGTTGGCGTTTTGGATCAAGGATGTAATTGGCAAAGTGTGTTTATTCCATGTCTGCGTCTGTCACCGTAGGGAATGAGACAATTGGAACTTATACAATGTATTTATTTATGTAATATGCACTTATCAGTTCCATGTACAAGTAGTTTATTTCCATGTACAAGTATTTATTCCATGTCGTCTGCAAACCAAGGAAATTTGACGACCATTGAACTTCATTAACAAGTGTTATTTCATGATTCACTAGGGATTGACAGAACATTGAACGTAATTACAGCCAGCACACGCGCCAGGCACCCCACCATGGCCTTCAGCTCGTGACCGTTCAACAGCATTCTGGACAACAACATCCGCCATGGTTCCTCGGGCTGTGGTAGCGGGTCCAGATGGACGCTACCGCCCCAGCCAGCGAGTACCCCTAAAAGGCGAAAAGCCTTTGCTTCCCCCCCCCTCCTGGTCAGAGGAGGGGAGATACCAGCAGTGGAAGAAAAGAATTCTTATACTGTGCTAGGACCTTCCGAGACCAGACGGACTAAAAACTGCCTCATCCCCGGGGCCCCTGTCCTTCAGGAGAAGCTCCCGTAATGAGAGGCAGTCTGTCTCCCTTCCTTCACATCAGGTCCTGTCAGCTGTACTTTGCTAGTTTATTACGCGAGTATTAAGTTTCAGTTGCAGCCTCTCTTTCGAACTTCTTCTTTCTTCTGCTTCGTCTTTCGCTTGTCTCTTCTCTCTCAGCGTTTCCAGGTATCTGGTGCACGTGTGAAAACTCGTTTTTACCCGTGTTTGAGCCGCGACTATCAAACTGTACTCGTATTGAGCTTACTAGTCTGTTCACTCCGACTCGTTGAGGCAGAAGAAATTTGTGGGAAGAGGTCTAGCTGTTGGGGAAAAAGATAGAAAAAAAAGGAAAAAAGGATAGATAAAAGATATGGTAGACAGAAAGGACAGTAGTAGACGACAGTACAGCAAAGGAGGAGACAGAAGTTTACTGAGAGCGTAAAGGAATAAGGGGGACGTTACTAGAACAGAATGTCCAGAGGAGGGTGAATATTTGTACAAACACGAATACCCCCCCCACCCCACACCCCCCCCGTTATGCTTATTTCACGGCGGCGCACACCAGCCTCTCCTCAATGGAGGGTGGACTAATCCATAATTATACCCTACACTCGCAATCTGCCAAGTTTCAAGGCCACATCGCCCCGATTTGAAATGCGGCTTTTGTGGATACGATGAAATCATGCTCTATAGAGGGCGAATCTAAGAACGGAGGATTCTTTCATGGCTATGACTTCCTGGTTAGCGTAGCGGGGACGTCTGACTACGTCTTAGCCCAACGCGCGGGTCAGACCCTTGGGTGCCTATCCTCGCATTAGACATTGTTGGTGCAATAATATCAATGTTTGTGTGTGTGTGTGTGTTGTGTGTGTGTGTAGTTGTGTGTGTTGTGTGTGTGTGTGTGTGTGTCGTTGTGTGTGTTGTACGTGTGTGTGTTGTGGGTTGAGTGTTAACCCCCAATTGCGGTGTTTAAGGCACAAGCAAAAGATTGGTTGGGTGTGTTGTGTGTGTGTGTGTGTGTGTGTGTGTGTGTGTGTGGTGTGTGTGTGTGCCAGTGTGTGCGGTACGTGTGTGCAAGATGGTGGTGTGTGTGTGGGGGTGTGGGGTGTGTGTGTGTGTAGTAGTGAGTGTGGTTGTGTGTGTGTGGTGTGTGTGTGTGTGTGTGGTGTGGTTAAGACTGTGTGTGGGTGTGTGGGTGTGTGTGTGTGTGCGGTGTGGGTAGTGTGCTGGTGTTCAGCGGAAAAACTGTTTTTTCCTGTCCCCCAGGGGTCAGTCACTTCCCCTGCTTTCACGTACAGGTCCTGTCGGGTTTCTTTTCATGTGATCTTACATGTATGGAATGTCAACCGTGAGACTATCGAGGAAAGACGCTGTTTTCCTATGGGCCGTCCAAAATAGACCCCACACAGCGCCGTCACACACATCACCACCACACACACACACGCACGCACGCGCCGCAACGCGCAACCGAATTGACCGCACACACACAAAACACACACACACACCCACAACACACACCCCACACACACACACTACAACACGCACCTCAAGAAGACAGGACAAAACACCCATGACCGCATACAGGAGAACAAAACACACACACAACCATACACCACAACAACACACCCAACACACACACACAACAAACACAACAAACATGGGCCCATGGATGCGGCACACAAACCCAAACACACACAAAAAGGACATTGTCGGATATTCAGAGACTATGATTCCCCAAGGATTTTCCTATCCCTAGGGAGAGGTCGAAAAATTCATGTTTCTTTTTTATTTCGACGATTAAGAAATACGCTCGACATTCAAAACAAGGACTTCAGCGCGTCAGTAAATTAAACCAGTTACACAAACTCCTGTTCGACTAGGGGATGAAAACCAACCAGAGGAAAGGACGGAAAGACAATGAGGGCGTCATTATATTCTCACATTCAGATCCTATCGGTACCAGTGTTCTTGAACGGCGGAAGTGAGAACGGAAGCCGGGAAAACACTTGAAACCAAGACCACCACCTATCACATTGGAGTCATTTCCATAAAAAAATAAAAACGGGCTTTGTACAAGAACTCAAAGAAACCACTTAACAGGAAAGGGAATAAGGAGCACATACCTTGAGGGAAAATTTATGGTAACTATTTAAACATTGAGAACAGTTACAACCTTGTTGACTCTTTTAGTCCTTCATGTCCTCACTGCGGGTCGGAGGTGTTGGTTCCCCATCCTCTTTACAAACACAATGATGCAATCTGTCAAGAAAAGAAATGCAACATCTGTCTTGCAAACGGAACTTACTATATTCCACAAAGGATACTTGCAAAATTAATTCGGAGCAGTTATAAAGAGTCCATAGAAAGGTACTGACCCATCACACGTTTGGGCCGGGCGCGAGGACTCGGGGGGATTCCCAATTACCTTTTTAAAAAGTGATATTCAAATTCTTGTATTCAGGATACCAACATATTTACATGTCATGCCAAGACTCTTATCACCAAAAAAGTTCAGTGATAATCTTCATACACCGAAGGAGACAAGAGGTGAAGGGAAAAAAAAGGGAACACACTACTATGGACGAAAGTTCATACGGACAAACCTTGATCAACGATAGAATTACAGCACGTCACCCCCCAGGAGCATTCAAGTGTGTGTGACCTAGGACCAAAACGTTATTATAAACACCATTTGGGGAAACGCGTCTGATGTGATTTATGGAGGAAAGCGAGGAGGAAACAAAAGAATGATGTCTGAAAACTCAACAAGCTCAAATTATTGACAACGATGCTGGTGAATTACAAACAGCGGACTTATTTTGGACAACCGCATCCCATTGACAACAGGTGACAGACGAAGCATTAACCAACATTTCTCGGCCCTCTGTTCGATCTCATGCACGCAAACTCCTCCTTTTCCTTTCCTCCTTCCCCCTCCCCACCCCCCTGCTCCCCCCCTTTCTTCCCTTTCCTCTTTTTTCCCCCCCCCCTTCCCTTCCCCCCTCTCCCCTCCACATATCGTTGGTATTGGCGACTTCCTGCAGCGTGTTTCATCTGCTAGCCACGCCCCCACCCTATATTATGTGGCTCTATAACTGTGAAGGTTCAAAAACGCAAGTTTCCAAAGGTCATCATCTAAACAGAACCCTGGTTCTACAGAACTTGATCATTTAGATACCGATTTATGAGCGCAGGAGAAAGACCCTGAGCCTAAGACACGGAAAGGGAAAAGAATGCCCCTCGGGGATAAATAACTAATGCTCATGCGAGTCAGAAGCGCCTTTCTTTTTTCTTCGGCCGCAACGCGGTTATTTGGAAACAATGCTCGAATCGTCCGGAAAGTTTTTAATTAACAAACAGACATAGATCCTACGAAAAGCGCCGACAAAAAACCCACGCTTATGACGATCCATAAGATTCCTCTTTTGCACAGTATAAGCTTCGACGAATTCAAGAAAGAAGCAAAACGAACAAAGTAGTTAGCGGTGCATTTATCCATGTGGTTTTTTTTTAAATGAAGACGTTTACAGATGGTGTGGTTGGTCAAGACGGACAAATGGCCAAGGGCAGGGTCCTGTTTCTCCACAGCCTTCAAAATCAGACAGAGTTGGGAGTGGAGGTTGACCCATCTTTTCCCATTAGTTCCAGAAGCAGCGCTGGTCAGAGATAGTTATTTGGGCGGATTAATTCGAAAGAGGTGGTATTGTTTGTTCCCAGCTAGGAACAGGACGATTTCCAGGGCGTTCTATAAAAGGTCCAGCTCTATGCAATGTGACTTTGGGAAGGGTTGGAGAACAGCTCGGCTGGAGATTTTTTAAAAAGTTTGATGATGGATGTCCTCAAGACCAAGCAAACAGGATTCGCTACAGATTCGCAGAGCCTGAATGTCAGCTCATCAGTTTTTTAAAAATGGGGATGTAGATTAGAGGGTTTTTTGGTGCGGGCAGCGCACTTTTTTTGGTGAGTGGTGGTGGTGGCTGGTTGGGGTGTTTTTTTTTTTTTGTGTTTTTTTTTGTGGCATCAGTTCTCGGATCAATGGAGCACCTAAGGTGGTAGTTTTTTTTTTCTTTTTTTTTTTTTTTTACTTTTCTTTTTTTTTTTTTTTCCCTACGGCCAAAATCCACCTCTTCATTTTTTGGTGCTTCACACTGTCCTCTTCATCTGCCAAAAAAAAAAAAAAAAAAAAAAAAAAAACAAAAAAAACAAAAGTAATTTCCACAACTAGGTTTTTTTTTTTTTTCCCAACCAATCTCTTACATACCATGCATAGTCTGTGTGTTATCTTACAAATGGACATATTTTTGCTGTTTTTAGTGTTTTGGCAATTGATACAAGAGTTCTATTCAATGGACTGGTGTTGATCAGCCCTTTTAAGACTGGCAGACTTGTTCCTGTTTCAGTGTTACATCTGTGTATCTGCGTGTTCAGAGGAGAGTTCCCGTTACCTGGGTTGAAGTTTTTTTCCCCGTTCGATTTGTTAAACAATTCCAGATTCGTTTTTTTTTTTAATTGTTTATAGGATCTTATCCATTGTTTGAAGCGCTGGTGACAGGAATCCCAGGCTCGCCCAAGGAATGACGTTTTTCTTCTCATTTTTAAAAACTATTTGACCCACGTCTCTATTGCAGCTCGCGTTCCCTCACAGTTATTTGTGCACTCGGGCTTCCTCGCTTCGTTGTCCGTCTCTTGCCAGGGAGCCTGGCGACTTCGAGATAATCTCACGTCCTGCACAACTGGTTACGTACTTTTGAAATGATGCGGCCTTATTTCAGTAAGATGTGTTTATTGGGAAACCAGGGTGTATTTCACTGGCCCTTTGACCGTTTAAATGACGTTCGTTGGTGGCAACATGGAACACTGTCTTCTTTTGCAACTTTTGAGGATATGGGCCACAGACTTGTGGCAGTATAGGTCCGCCGGACTGTCGTGTCTCGAACGCGTCCTGATCATTATAGTTTTCCTTTCTCAGACGGCGACCTCCTGTAACAGGTCCACACTTCTTCTTGTTCGCGTTTTAGATGATAGAGGGCGTTCAGACAAACTACGGCCTTTAGTCTCCTCTTTCCAGATATAATTCAAACTCGGCTCACTGCGTGATCGCGGTCCCCGTCTTGCCCGCACACCACTACAATTAACGGCCCCTGTTGGTTATTTTGAGATCCATACCATCTCGACACTTCTAAAGACCGTCATACCGGTCCATCTGGGACGAAGAAAGGGGTATGCAGGATACACCATCATTGGACAAACACACCACTCCATATTAGTTCTGGTCCCCAAAATCACAACTCTGCAAAAAGCCCATTTTGGATCCGGGGATGCAGGAGAACGGATACCGAAAAAGATGTGGATGACGCCGTCCCTTTCCCTTGAACTCATCCGACAACATTTACAACCGTCGCCCTGGAAACATTCTCAAATCGGATTCCTCTTCTTTTTTTCCCCCTTTTTTCTGGCCAGTGTGTTAACTGGGATACAGGATGGTCGCCCAGGTAATTATAGGATTACTAGATCCCGCTGTGTTACGTCTGTTCTGCAGAGTGATCTTGCACTACAGCTGAAGAGGGGTATGACATCAAATGGGGTGAACGGAGAGATGTCCTTGATGAGATGCGACACGGCTGCACATGGTGCCAGCTGGTTCTCGGAGCAGGAGGCTTTTCTATTTTTACCTTTCCTGAGCACACCGAGAAATGAAAGCCGTGGGTTGGGGGGGAGCGCGGGAAGACAAACCTTTTCTACGTTTTGTTTGGCTTTTTGTTTCTGCAGTTTTTTGTTTTAGAGGACAAGGTTCCAGAATCATGGACCAAACGTAGCTAGTTGTTGCTCCTCAAAATATTGCGTCCGGTGACAGAGACCCGCGATGTTTCCGTAGTCGCACAACCTAATGTTTGACTCCATGTGGCAAGAAAATGAGAACTGGGGACAATTCATTCCATTTTTGACGTCGTTGTCTGATTGGGGAGGAGAAATATGCTTTCAAGAACTAATTCAGTTCTTTGGGAGGAGGATCTTCTCTCGCCCTTGTTTCCTTTGGTAAGTTCCGGGGGCAGGCGGAAGTCTGATTACCCTATCACCTCAACACATTTTTGCTGTCTATCATTATGTCTTTTTTAAGGGGCTCGACCTTTGGGGGAGAAAACAGGCGGTTTTTGTCCTGTCTGCAGGGCGCAGAGCGACAGAGCACCGGAGAATGCACTTTCAGTCTGTGTGTTGCCGTACGAGGCGTGTTGATGCATGTACTATCGAGTATGAGTGCAGCTGAAGGTTGTCCTATACCATAATATTTTTTTTTTTTTTTTTTCTGCCGTACGCAGGCTGGAGCCTCCTCGGACCACGCCTGTATAGCCCTCGCCGGGAAAGCTCTTGTGTGTGCCCGTTTGTTTCATACCCGCCATTAAGGCAGCACTAATCGCGGGGAATATACCAATATCGACTGTCCCCCGGTAATCCGCCCAGGAAACGACCGGGGAGGTCCTAGTCGCAGAACGCACCCACTGACACTCCGGAGCCATGAGGAATCTGATGTTTTAAGACGTTGCGGATAGGGGTAATCACGGTTTGTGTTAAGTCCAGTCCCGCGGGAAATGCATAAATGTTTATAGAAAAACCAAAGTTGACGAGAAAAATAAAATAAAACGGCGGGGGGGCAGAAGGTCCTTAGTTTGCAACGAGAGGACTCTTTGTTTGAGGGTCGAAGGACAGCAAAAAGAAACAATATCAATAGGCGCAGCTTCGCCTCGATCTTCGCCCTTTTTTTCCCGGAACCACTTTAACCACATGCTTAATATACTGCTCCACCCAAATCCGCCCAGAGTGCCTTGTTCTTTCTTCTCCCTGTCTGTTTCTGCCTTCGGCGCCAAAGGGCCCGGTTTTTCGTGGATTGACACCTGTCCCTCGCTGTATTTTGTACCACCGTGACTATTTGAGAGTCATCCACACTCCCCCCAGCGTGTCGTATACACCGATGCCCTCTTTTGTAATCGGTTTCACCTACAAAACTCCACACCCAACCACCATGTTGTATGCAGTGTTACCCCATCCACTTTACCTTATCTCCCGCTTTTCATTCTCCTCCCGCTTCCCTCCCTTTAGTCCCCTTGTCGGACATTGTTGATTTTTCGTGGCTCTTCTCCTCTGTGTGTCCCCCTTTATTTACCTAATATTACTCACAGACTGCACTTCCCTCTCTTTTGTTTTATTTCACTAAGCTTGTCTGGACCTGTGGAGGGACTCTCTTCTCTCTCTCCCCACACTTCTTCCTCCTCTTCTACCACGTCGCCCTGTGATTTTCCTCCGTGGGCACCCCTCCCTCCCCTCTCACCCTCCACTCCCTCCCCCCCTTTCACCCCCTCTTTTTTTTCCCCCTTCCCCTCCCCCTCCCTCTTTCCCGCCCCCCCCCCCCCCCCTCCCCGCCCACCCACCTACCCCCTCTTCCTCTACACCTGACCAAGAATAAATAGCAACATTAGTCGTGTGTTCACTGCTTTTTTGAACCAGTCCATACATTTACTCGCCACACATCCTCCCATTCCACCAGGCTTGCCCCCCACACCCTGCACGCACCTTACATCCTGGGTTCATC
>JADBJO010017402.1:0-25000 GCA_016801955.1 Conus betulinus | reverse complement strand
ATATTACAACAGCTGAAGAATGTAATTCCATACCCAGTATTCACCAGCCTGGCGTGATTCGGTGCCCTATATAATTCACCACACTTTTGTAATTTAACACTCGGTATATTCACCAGTCTCATGTGAAGTGACGCTGCATTGTTTACCACTGTGTTGTGATTCAATGCCCAGTATATTTACAAGTCTTGCTGTGATTTAACACTTAGATATATTCACTGGTCTCCGGTGACATAATGCTCTATGTATGTTCACCATTCCCTTGTGGTTTGATGTCGTATATAATCTGTCTCTTGTGATTTAATGCCGTACACCATTTATTTGTCTCCAGTGAGTTCGTCTTTAAAAAAATTCCATTACTCTCCCGTGATTTAAACATCCTATGTATTCCCAGTTTCCTGTGCTCTAATGCTCAGTATATTCACCATTGTCCTGACTTAAACACCAGTATATTTCACCGTCTCCTGTAATTAATTAATCCCTACTAATTCACCACTGTTTTGTGATTACAGACCTGATATACTCACCAGTCTCTGGAGATTTAATACCCTACACGTTGACCAGCTCCTTTATGATTTAACAGCATCCAGTATATTCATCAGTCTCCTGTGATTTAATGCCCTAAAATGTAGAAGTCGCCAGTGAGTAAACGTCTTCCATGTTTATCAGCCTCATATTGAATTACACCCATTTATTCGTCAGTCTCCGGTTCCCCACTGCTCTCTATGTTTACCAGTCTCCTGCGAGTTAACTCCCATTGTATCCGCCAGTCTCCTGAGATTTAGTGCCATGCATAATTCACCAGTCTCCCAGTGACTAAAATTAATGTCTTATGTATTCACCACCTTCTTTTCTTCTTCTTCTTCTTCTTCAGCGTTCCAGTATCTGGTAGCGTATGAACTCGTTTTACCTGTTGGGATACTCGCACTATACTCGAGAGTATAGTCAGTTCACTCCGCCTTCGTTGACTGTAGAAATTTGTGGGAAGGTTTGTGGAAAGACAGATAAAAGATATGGTAGACAGAAAGGACCGACAGCACAGCAAAGGAGGAGACAGAGTTACTGAGAGCGAAAGGAAAGGGGGAGTACTAGCACAGGATGTTCAGAAGGAGGGGAAACTATTTTGTACAAAAGACCCCCCCCCCCCCCCCCCCCCCCTTCCCGGTATCCTAACGGGGGATATGTATTCACCGATCTCCTGTCGCTTAATGCCATACATATACCGGGGCCTCGGTTTTTACATGCAGTCCCCCCCCCCCCCCCCCCTCTCCTCTCTCTCTCTTCTCTCTCTCTCTCTCTCCCCTAAGTGCTACATATTGAATTGTTTCCAGTGACTTGATGTCCTGTACACTGAATTGCCCTCCCTTGACTTGATGTCCTGTACACTGACTTGTCTCCGATGACTTGATGTCCTTTATTACTGGCGTATCCTGACCTGTCTCCTGTGACTTGGTGTCCTGTATACTGATGGTCTCCCTTGGCTTGGTGTCCTGTATAGTGATGGTGTCCCTTGGTGTCCTGTATAGTGATGGTGTCCCTTGGTGTCCTGTATGTTGATGGTGTACCTGGTGTCCTGTATATTGATGGGTGTCTCTTGGTGTCTGTATAGTGATGGTGTCCCTTGGTGTCCTGTATATTGATAGTGTCCCTGGGTGTACTGTATAGTGATAGTGTCCCTTGGTGTACTGTATAGTGATGGTGTCATGTGGTGTCCTGTCTAGTGGAGGTGTCCTTTCGTCTCCTGTATGTTGATGGTGTCCCTTGGTGCCCTGTACAGTGATGGTGTACCTTGGTGTCCTGTATGTTGATGGTGTCCTGTACAGTGATGGTGTCCCTTGGTGTTCTGTATGTTGATGGTGTCCCTTGGTGTCCTGTATGTTGATGGTGTCCCTTGGGGTCCTGTATGTGATGATGGTGTCCCTTGGCGTCCTGTATAGTGATGGTGTCCCTTGGTGTCCTGTATTTTGATGGAGTCCCTCTGTGTCCTGTATACTGATAGTGTCCCTTGTGTACTGTATAGTGATGGTGTCCCTTGGTGTCCTGTATGTTAATGGTGTCCCTTGGTGTCCTGTATAGTGATGGTGTCCCTTGGTGTCCTGTATTTGATGGAGTCTCTTGGTGTTCTGTAGGTTGATGGTGTCCCTTGGTGTCCTGTATTTTGATGGTGCTTCCCCTTGGTGTCCTGTATAGTGATGGTGTCCCTTGGTGTCCTGTATAGTGATGGTGTCCCTTGTGTCCTGTATTGTAATGGTGTCCCTTGGTGTCCTGTATTGTAATGGTGTCCCTTGGTGTCCTGTATGGTTGATGATCCCTTGGTGTCCTGTATAGTGATTGTGTCCCTTGGTGTCCTGTATTTGATGGTGTCCTTTGGTGTCCTGTATGTTGATGGTGTCCCTTGGTGTCCTGTATAGTGTTGGTGTCCCTTGGTGTCCTGTATAGTGATCGTGTCCTTTGGTGTCCTGTATGTTGATGTGTCCCTTGATGTCCTGTATGTTGATGGTGTGCCTTGGTGTCCTGTATGTTGATGGTGTCCCTTGGTGTCCTGTATTGTAATGGTGTCCCTTGGTGTTCTGTATGTTGATGGTGTCCCTCGGTGTCCTGTATGTTGATGGTGTCCCTTGGTGTCCTGTATAGTGATGTGTCCCTTGGTGTCCTGTATGTTGATGTGTCCCTTGATGTCCTGTATGTTGATGTGTCCCTTGGTGTCCTGTATGTTGATGGTGTCCCTTGGTGTTCTGTATGTTGATGTTGTCCCTTGGTGTCCTGTATAATGAAGGTGTCCCTTGGTGTCCTGTATGTTGATGGTGTCCCTTGGTGTCCTGTATAGTGATGGTGTCCCTTGATGTCCTGTATGTTGGTGTGTCCCTTGGTGTCCTGTATAGTGATGGTGTCCCTTGATGTCCTGTATGTTGATGCGTCCCTTGGTGTCCTGTATAGTGTTGGTGACCCTTGGTGTCCTGTATGTTGATGGTGTCCCTTGGTGTCCTGTGTGTTGATGGTGTCCCTTGATGTCCTGTATAGTGATGGTGTCCCTTGGTGTCCTGTATGTTGATGTGTCCCTCGGTGTCCTGTATAGTAATGGTGTCCCTTGGTGTCCTGTATGTTGATGTGTCCCTTGGTGTCCTGTATGTTGGTGTGCCCCTTGGTGTCCTGTATGTTGATGTGTCCCTTGGTGTCCTGTATGTTGATGGTGTCCCTTGGTGTCCTGTATGTTGATGTGTCCCTTGGTGTCCTGTATGTTGATGGTGTCCCTTGGTGTCCCGTATGTTGATGGTGTCCCTTGGTGTCCTGTATGTTGATGATGTCCCTTTATGTCCCTTGGTGTCCTGTATGTTGATGGTGTCCCTTGGTATCCTGTATGTTGATGATGTCCCTTGGTGTCCTGTATAGTGACGGTCTCCCTTGGTGTCCTGTATTGTAATGGTGTCCCTTGGTGTCCTGTATAGTGATGGTGTCCCTTGGTGTCCTGTATAGTGATGGTGTCCCTTGGTGTCCTGTATTGTAATGGTGTCCCTTGGTGTCCTGTATAGTGTGGATGGTGTCCCTTGGTGTACTATAGAGTGATGGTGTCACTAGGTGTCCTGTTTAGCGAAGGTGTCCCTAAGTGTCCTGTATGTTGATGGTGTCCCTTGGTGTCCTGTATGTTGATAGTGTCCCATGGTGTCCTGTATAGTGGTGTCCCTTGGTGTCCTGTATGTTGATGGTGTCCCTTGGTGTCTCTATGTTGATAGTGTCCCTTGGTGTCCTGTAGGTGATGGTGTCCCTTGGTATCCTGTATAGTGATGGTGTCCCTTGGTGTCCTGTATGTTGATGGTGTCCCTTGGTGTCCTGTATGTTAATAGTGTCCCTTGGTGTCCTGTATTGTAATGGTGTCTTTTGATGTCCTGTATGTTGATAGTGTCCTTGGTGTCCTGTATGTTGATAGCGTCCCTTGATGTCCTGTATGTTGATGGTGTGTCTCTTGGTGTCCTGTATAGTGATGGTGTCCCTTGATGTCCTGTATGTTGAATGTGTCTCTTGGTGTCCTGTATTGTAACGGTGTCCCTTGGTGTCCTTTATGTTGATGTGTCCCTTGGTGTACTGTATAGTGATGGTGTGTCCTTGGTGTCCTGCATTGTAATGGTGTCCCTTGGTGTCCTGTATGTTGATGGCGTCCTTTGGTGTCCTGTATAGTGATGGTGTCCCTTGGTGTCCCGTATGTTGATGGTGTCCTTTGGTGTCCTGTATAGTGATGGTGTCCCTTGGTGTCCTGTATGTTGATGGTGTCTCTTGGTGTCCTGTATAGTGATGGTGTCGCTTGGTGTCCTGTATGTTGATGTTGTCCCTTGGTGTCCTGTATAGTGATTTGTGTCCCTTGGTGTCCTGTATGTTGATGGTGTCCCTTGGTGTCCTGTATAGTGATTGTGTCCCTTGGTGTCCCGTATGTTGATGGTGTCCCTTAGTGTCCTGTATAGTGATTGTGTCCCTTGGTGTCCTGTATGTTGATGGTGTCCCTTGGTGTCCCTGTATGTTGACGGTCTCCCTTGGTGTCCTGCATAGTGATTGTGTGTCCCTTAGTGTCCTGTATTTTGATGGTGTCCCTTGACTTGGCGTTTTGTACACTGATGGTCTTCCTCGACTTGGCGTCCTGTACACTAACGGTCTTCCTTAACGTGGTGTCCTATTTACTGATGGTCTCCCTTGACTTGGCGTCCTGTACACTGATAGTCTCCGTTGACGTGGTGTCCAGTACACTGATGGTCTCCCTTAACGTGGTGTCCTGTATACTGATGGTCTCCCTTAACTTGGCGTCCTGTACACTGATAGTCTCCCTTGACGTGGTGTCCGGTACAATGATGGTCTTCTCTTGATTTAGTGTCCTGTATACTGATGATCTTCCTTGACTTGGAGTGCTGTATACTGATGGTCTCCCTTGACTTGGCGTCCTGTGTACTGATGGTCTCCCTTGACGTGCTCTCCTGTGCAGGTGGACGAGATCACGAAGCGGCTTCAGAAGAATACGGTGGCCAGCACACGGCAGGACGGGGCCAGCGAGAGAGCCAGACGGTGAGGGACAAGGAAGAGAGCCACCCCAAGTACCTGGGGCTGAAGAAGGTCTCCCAGGCGGAGATGGAGGAGATCATAGAGCGCATCAGCAAGCCCACCAAGATGTCCACCATCAGGGAGCGACCCAGGAAGCCCACCGACATGCCTGAGGTGGCCTAATCCAGGCCTCAAGAGATGCCAGAACGTCCGTTTCAGACTTTTTTGTGCCAGTGATGTGTCAGCCACCTCCATTGTATTCCCCCCACCCCCTTCTCTCACTCCCCCACTCCTTGTTTCCCAGTGTTGGTGACTGGATGGGCGTGCTGGTCGAAATAGTTGACTTTCCGTCATGAAACATCACTCGACTGATGTCAATAAACCCTACAAAGTAAAAAAAGATGAGGGTAGGACAATACGCACCACCCATGGTCCACAGTGGGTAACGAGTGGCAGTAAAGTCAGAAGGCACCCTCTGAACATGTGTTGACTTGAAAGTTTGTAGAAACTGTGATAGGGGTTTGAAAGAAAACTAAAAAAAAAAAAAATCGATAGGTACGAAAGCAATGTGTTGAAGACCACTAGAATGATTTTTTTTAATTACTGTATTACGTGAAATAACATAAATTGAAGAGAGAGCCCCCCCCACCCCCCCCCCCCACCCCCTCTCCCCCAATATCTTTGCTTGAAATGATTAGCCGTTAGTGTTTCGTTCTCTGTCCCCAAACACTAGAAGAAGACGGGAGGTTTGCTGGCGTGTGGTAGGCCCTGCTCACATGAAATGATGATTAAACACACGCCAATATTGAGTCGTTTAGTGTGCTTAGGGCAGTTGCTTGTCTCTTCTCTCTGACTTAAGTTATGTTGTTGTACTGATCAGTGTTGTTTACGATTATGAAATTTCATCCTGTCGACTTCTCGTACCAATCAGTATTATTCATAATACGATCCATATACCCCCTCTTCCATCTCCCCTCTCATTCTCTCTCTCATTTACACACACACACACACACACACACACACACACACACACACACACACACACACACACACACACACACACACACACTTTATCGTACCAATCAGTATTATTCATAATTACGATCCAATACCCCCTCTTCCATCTCCCTCTCATTCTCTCTCTCATTTACACACACACACACACACACACACACACACACACACACACACACACACACACTGGTGCACGATTTACTGTTTTATAAATAAGTGAATAGACATAAACATAATTATATATATTTATAATTCAAACGTCGAGATAACTGAAATTTTTGAAAAGCAGTTCTGCGGGAACAAACTGGACCAGGCTTACAGCCTCAGAGCCAGTATGCAGGAACATATCGTCCTAGCCCCCACCCCCACCCCTCCCCTCCCCTCTGAGAGCCAGTCCAAGGATTACGTGTTATTTGTTATTTGCAACTTAGTTCTCTTCGCTTCTTGTAAAGAACTGTATCCAAACAAAAACGATTTTTTTTAGCAGTGTGTATGTTTTGAGGGAAAAAAAATCACTTTGAGACAATTTATGCATGTCTAACATTGCTGGTTATTAAGGTAATTTTTGTGGACTTAATGATTTGATTAGTTATTTTTGGCTTGTTACCGAACTGAATATGAACAAAAAGAAAATTAAAGCCCGTGTGTGTGTGTGTGTGTGTGTGTGTGTGTGTGTGTGTGTGTGTGTGTGTGTGTGTGTGAGAGAGAGAGAGAGAGAGAGAGAGAGAGAGAGAGAGAGAGAGAGAGAGAGAATGTCTCGTCTTTTTCTACACACTCACGAACAGTACTTGACTTTTTTTTTCACCACATACGCAGACAAGAGGTCAACCACACAAAGAAGCGGTCAGTTACACAAAGACGAAACAACCTGTCACCACAGACACCTGTGTGTGAATTCGGAGTAGTAGGCCTACTGCTGAAGAGCGCTGCCTTCCAAGGGAGAAGACTGGACTGATCTTCGCTGGACTGATCTTCGCACTCTCTCCGAGAACGAAGAGAACTGTAACAGATGAGGTCCCAGTTCACGAGATAGGAATATGAACAAAACAAAAACAAAACAAAAAAACAGAAGAAAAAAAGAAGAGGGAGGGGTGCATGGATAGCATTATTCACGGAATCAACGATTGTGTGGCTGAGGTCTGGGCATGTGTGTGTGTATGGGGGGAGGGGGAGGGGGAGGGGAGGACGGCGAGGGGGGGGGGGGGGGGGGGGGGGGGGGGGAGGGGGGGGGGGGGGGGGGGAGGGGGGGGCGACGGCGGGGAGGGACTTTGCTAATTTTTCTGGTTTCCTTCGCCACAGCCACACAACCGTTGATTTTGTGAACAATGCTATTTGCCCTGGGTTATCTCATCTTGAGCATGAATGCAGGTAGCCAAACTTAATCGGCATATATCAGTATGCCCACGCTCATGAACGGATAAGGTATTCTACATAGGTATAGAACTCGTTTAATTAATTAACACGGGGAAACTGCAGCGTGGCCCTCTCTTCCCTCTGCGGACCCACCTCGATCAAGTTACCCGCTGAGTTTCACCAATGAGGTGGCTGTCGTGGGAGAGAACGACCAGTGACTTTCTACGTGACATCCACCAACCATTGTAAAGACTTGTTCTAGGCTACAGTAGGAATGACATTGAGCAATGTTCAGCCTCTCACTGTGGCCTTCTTTCGCGGTTCCTCCTAAGAGTGTATGCATACATTTCTACCCGTCATACATATTTTCGCTTTGTGAATGTTATTTCCCAGTGTATGTGTGTGCTTGAGGGTTTTGATAGGGCTCTGTACCTACCTACCTTCTGTGTGTGTGTGTGTGTGTGTGTGTGTGTGTGTGTGTGTGTGTGTGTGTGTGTTGTTGTGTGTGTGTGTGTGTGTGTGTGTGTGTGTGTGTTGTGTGTGTGTGTGTGTGTGTGTGTGTGTGTGTGTGTGTGTTGTGTTGTGTTGTGTGTGTGTGTGTGTGTGTGTGTGTGTGTTGTGTGTGTGTGTGTGTGTGTGTGTGTGTGTGTGTGTGTGTATGAACAAAAGAGAGAGAGAGAGAGAGAGAGAGAGAGAGAGAGAGACAGAGAGAGAAAGAGAGAGAGAGAGAGAGAGAGAGAGAGAGAGAGAGAGAGAGAGAGAGAGAGAGAATGTCTACATCCAGTTCCAATCCAAAGTCTTTGACAGCAGAACCCAACACGTTTCCCGTCAACAACAGGCCTATACGCCGATACAACAGGACTGCAGCCACTCGAACAACATTAGGCTGAGGCCACAATAAGCTGTGGCCTGTTCTGTGAGCAGCGCTTAAGCTGCGTGAAGAGGAGAGTGACATTAGTCACTGTAAAGGTGGCCAGATCTTGAGTGACATCGAGATTCTGCCGAAAAAAAAAAGTGAAGCCAAGCCACTGTACCTGTGCTTCATCTTTCAAATGCCCCGCAAAAAGGGATAGATTTGAATTCTCTAAAGTAAAATTAATCGTTCATGAAACTAGCACAACGTTGACTGTCTCATATGGATGACTCCCCGATGTCAATAGATTACAAGATCCAGTTTTAACGGTCACAATGGTCCAAAACGGCTTTTTGTCTTCTGGTCGAGTATCTCACAAACATTTGGCGGATTTTGAAGTTTTCTACACACTCACGAACAGTACTTGACTTTTTTTTCACACATACGCAGACAAGAGGTCAACCACACAAAGAAGCGGTCAGTTACACAAAGACGAAACAACCTGTCACCACAGACACCTGTGTGTGAATTCTGAGTAGTAGGCCTACTGCTAAAGAGCGCTGCCTTCCAAGGGAGAAGACTGGACTGATCTTCGCACTCTCTCCGAGAACGAAGAGAACTGTAACAGATGAGGTCCCAGTTTCACGAGATAGGAATATGAACAAAACAAGAACAAAAAAAAAAAACAGAAGAAAAAAAAAAGAGGGGAGGGTGCATGGATAGCATTATTCACGGAATCAACGATTGTGTGGCTGAGGTCTGGGCATGTGTGTGTGTATGGGGGGGGGGGGGGGGGGGGGGGGGGGGGGGGGGGGGAAGGGGGAGGACGGCGAGGGGGGGGGGGGGGGGGGGGGGGGGGGGGGGGGCGGGGGATGCGACGGCGGGGAGGGACTTTGCTAATTTTTCTGGTTTCCTTCGCCTCAGCCACACAACCGTTGATTTTGTGAACAATGCTATTTGCCCTGGGTTATCTCATCTTGAGCATGAATGCAGGTAGCCAAACTTAATCGGCATATATCAGTATACCCACGCTCATGAACGGAGAAGGTATTGTACATTCCCTTAAAAAGAGGTATAGAACTCGTTTAATTAATTAAGACGGGGAAAACTGCAGCGTGGCCCTCTCTTCCCTCTGCGGACCCACCTCGATCAAGTTACCCCGCTGAGTTTCACCAATGAGGTGGCTGTCGTGGGAGAGAACGACCAGTGACTTTCTACGTGACATCCACCAACCATTGTAAAGACTTGTTCTAGGCTACAGTAGGAATGACATTGAGCAATGTTCAGCCTCTCACTGTGGCCTTCTTTCGCGGTTCCTCCTAATAAGTGTATGCATACATTTCTACCCGTCATACATATTTTCGCTTTGTGAATGTTATTTCCCAGTGTATGTGTGTGCTTGAGGGTTTTGATAGGGCTCTGTACCTACCTACCTTCTCTGTGTGTGTGTGTGTGTGTGTGTGTGTGTGTGTGTTGTGTGTGTGTGTTGTGTGTGTGGTGTGTGTGTGGTGTGTGTGTAGAGTGTGTGTGTGTGTGTTGTGTGTGTGTGGTGTGTGTGTGTGTGTGTGTGTGTGTGGTGTCTATGAACAAGAGAGAGAGAGAGAGAGAGAGAGAGAGAGAGAGATAGAGAGAGAGAGAATGTCTACATACAGTTTCAATCCAAAGTCTTTGAGAGCAGAACCCAACACGTTCCCGTCAACAACATGCAGGCTATACGCCGATGCAACGGGACTGCAGCCACTCTAACAACATTAGGCTGAGGCCACAATAAGCTGTGGCCTGTTCTGTGAGCAGCGCTTTAGCTGCGTAATGAGGAGAGTGACATTAGTCACTGTAAAGGTGGCCAGATCTTGAGTGACATCGAGATTCTGCCGAAAAAAAAAGTGAAGCCACTGTACCTGTGCTTCATCTTTCAAATACCCCGTAAAAAAGGGATAGATTTGAATTCTCTAAAGTAAAATTAATCGTTCATGAACTAACACAACGTTGACTGTCTCATATGGATGACTCCCGATGTCAATAGATTATAAGATCCAGTTTGAACGGTCACAATGGTCCAAAACGGCTTTTGTCTTCTGGTCGAGTATCTCACAAACATTTGGCGGATTTTGAAGTAGCTCAGGTGAAAAAAAAATAAAACAAGTCAATCTCCTTTGCTTCACATAAATGCAATCACAATTCTTGTATAAATAATGGTTTGTTGTGATAAATAACGTTCAAAACTATTAACAGTTTACAACTACATTCTTTTTGTCTTGAACAGTTCGACAATTTCTTATTCAGATCGGACTTCGATTTTCAACAGCACGTTGCCTTTAACGACTCCAAACAAATCAGTAGATGTTCTTGAAAACTTACCATTGAAAACCGTTCTATTCATTTCTTTGTTTGGAAAGAGAGGGGGTTAATTACCGCCAAGGACACAGACAAACAGTACAGGACTAGACACTCGACTAGACTAGACTGCCTAGTCCTGTACTCTGTCTGTGTCCTTGGTGGTAACTAACCCCCTCTCTTTTCAAATTTTGCTTCATTTCCGCCCTCAGTCACTCCGTTTTGAAACTCATTTCTTTGTATTTGCGTGTCGTTCATGTTGTAATTGTTTGAATCTAAGCAACAGTACGCCTGCTGATCTTTCTTAAAACGTGTCTTTCTTGAGGTGATGCCCGTCAGCTTGGTGCACTTGATGATTCAGTGTCACCCATCCTATCGGCCACAACCAGTTTCTTCTTCTTTTGTCCAGTATCTTACGAACCGTTTGATCGTCTTCAAAAAGATTTTGGTAAACGTGTTAATTATAATGTCCACAGCGTTTTCTTCTGAATACAGCTTTTTATGCCTTGTAACCATATTGAACAGTTAATGATTGCGGCTAGCAAGATACATTTTGTTTGTTGTTGTCGTATCCTGGCTAAAAGACTCCAGGGATCATCCGAACAGCCAAAGTACTTGAACACTGTGATACAAATGCATCAGCTGGGGATGCGAACACGACGTGTGTGACCGTTTCTGATTACCCCGCCACATGGGCAGCCACACTCTGACTTCGGGGGATTTTGGAGACTGATAATGTTATGCTTGGAGCTTGTCACACCTGAAGACAATTCCCGTATAACTATGCAGAGCATAACATTTTGATGTAGGCTTGGTGTTGCTAGCCTCTGTCTATTGGCCTGACACAGCCTTAAGCCAAGGCGGATACAACATTTTATTCTTCACACATTTCTCTGGAACTTTTCAGTTTAGATTTTGACGCAGTCTGGAAATAATGTCCAAGACTGTGCTACCTTTCGACTTTGGTCGCCCCGTTACATTTGGCTTTCACACAGAACATTCATCAGTGAAGTTGGAACAGGTCATGTTGCTTGCCATTTTCATTTTGTTTTATCCTTTTAATAAAGAAAGTAGCTTCGAACGGATTTCTGCAAAAGCAGACCATTCACAACTGACAATTTGCAAAGTGATGTTATTTCCCGCTCTTTCTCACTTTTTTGCTTCTTCTTCTTCTTTTTTTTTTTCAAGCTCACACAAACTTCAAGGACATCTAAACGTATATAAACACATTCTCAAACACACTGACTCAAGTGCAAGCATCATGAAAGAAATGTTTAAACTATCCAGAGAAATACGCGCGTGCGCACATGTGTGTGTGTGTGTGTGTGTGTGTGTGTGGGTGTGTGCGTGCGTGGCGTGCGTGTGTTTGTGTATGTGTGTGTGTGTGTATGTGTGTGTGTGTGTGTGTGTGTGTGTGTGTGTGTGTGTGTGTGTGTGTGTGTGTGAGAGAGAGAGAGAGAGAGAGAGAGAGAGAGAGAGAGAGAGAGAGAGAGAGAGAGAGAGAGAGAGAAGACGGACAGATAAGCAGAGAGAGGTAGAAAGAATGCACACGTGTGTGTGTGTGTGTGTGTGTGTGTGTGTGTGTGTGTGTGTGTGTGTGTGCGTGTGTGTGTGTGTGCACGTGCACGCGCAGGGCTTACATTGCCAGGATGATCCTCTAACATTTTAAGAGAAATCGCACACGCACCCATGCATGAGAAGTGTGTATTCTATACAGGGCACTCAAGAGACAGAACGATCAACGGACAGAGTAAGACAGAGATCGACAGACTCAAATGGAGAGACGGGCCGAAGGAGAAAGCGTGTGCGCGCGCACACGCACGCACGCACGCACGATGTTAACAAAAGCTGTAATATTCACCACGCATTATTATCGATCATCGATTTTTCTCTCCTCAGCTGTAAGACTATTCAAAATGCTATTATTCGATCTTTCTTGTTTTTTCTCTCACTCTGAGGAGGAGAGAGAGAGAGAGAGAGAGAGAGAGAGAGAGAGAGAAGAGAGAGAGAGAGAGAGAGAGAGAGAGAGAGAGAGATACACTTACAGGAAAGAGCACACTGGAGCACAAACTAGCCACATTTGGAATCGTTGTCTACAGAACCTGTGGCGATGCCTATGAAGTGAACAAGTAAAGGTGGATACACCTAAAAATAAAATTAAAAAAAAAAAAAAATCCAGACGCCAACGAGAGATGCATAACATCCGAAAGAGAAAAGGGAATCTACAAAAAATATGAGGGCTGCCTCAGAAGCTGAGAAGGGATTGGAGAATCTCTAGGAAGACGTGTAAGCACGACACAGTGCCCTCAACAAAACCATCAAGAAGGAGAAACAGAAAGAAGAAAGCAAGAGCCAAATCTTCACATGGACCTGATGGAAGACCTTATCTAATGTGATGATGTCGCAATAACCTTGAGTGATACCACAGAATGAGCACAGAGGATCTTCAATATCAATGACTGATAGACAACAGCTGATGGAATGTACATTCCCGAAGAGCAAACTCGAGTGACATCAACCAGTTCAGACTTCAGATAATATAACTTCTGAACGTCGAAGGAAAATTGTAATTTCACTGTCATGGCAGCCAGGCTTACTAAATA
This sequence comes from Conus betulinus, assembly GCA_016801955.1. Lineage (NCBI taxonomy): Eukaryota > Metazoa > Mollusca > Gastropoda > Neogastropoda > Conidae > Conus > Conus betulinus. The sequence continues at coordinate 11,824 of JADBJO010017402.1, read as the reverse complement.
TTTGACCAAAAAAAAAACAAAAAAAAAAAACGAGTTCTCGCATTTGTAAGCTTAGAAAGGAGGGCATCCACGGCTACATAGAACATGCCGCTATGGTCTGGGAAGAAATGAAACGAAAGGCACAATTTTCATGAATGTCAGGATATAGAGTCGCAGGTAATTTCTGAAGCCTGAAATATGTCGTGAGCATTACAGATCCATGTCCAAAGTTACAGACTAGCCCTAACTGGAACGCTGTATATTCTCTATTATATGTAAAAAATACCGTCTCTGAGACAGGGGAAGAGAAGAGAAGAGGAGAAGTGTATTTATAGTTTGAAAAGGGTGACATTGAACTATCCTTTACTGACAACTGCGTAAGGCATGTCTGTCTCTCGAGACAATGGTGTTGTGCCGTGGATCAGCCAGTTGAGTTGCAGCATCTGCTGTGACTGAAGAGCCTGATCCTCGAGTGGCAGACTGTGTTGCAGTTGTTGCAGGTAAAGTCTTCCTCACCAGTGTCTGTGGGTGCCGACGAAATTCTTTCCTGTCTGTGGCGCCTCTGTTCTTCTGACTGGGCCTCTCTGCACTGCTCTGCTTGCTTGATACTGGCCTCGATGATGGACCACCAGCTGACCCGGTCTGAAGCTGCAGGTCCCAGGGTCGCTGGTCGAGGTTGCCTGTCCTCAGGTCGCGCTTGCATACATCCTTGTAGTGTTGGCCTGGAGCCTGTCGCCAGCTCACCATAACGCACGTCCTTTGGGATGCGACCGTCATCCCAAGCGGCTGACGTGGCCAAGCCAGTGCTGGCGTCTCAGAGTCAGCAAGGCGAACATGCTAGGCATCCCTGCTTGGGATTGGTAATGCAGTCCTGCCAAGTGATGCCCGTGAGTCTTCTGTGACAGTGCAGGTGGAAAGCGTCCAGTCTCATTCTTGTCGAGAGTACAGGGTCCATGCTTCGCTTCCATACAGAAGGGTGCTCAGCATGCAGGCTTTGTACACTTTCATCTTGGTGTTTGATGTAAGCATGGTGTTGTTCCAGACTCTCTTCGCTAGACAGGCCATCACTGTTGCCGCCTTGACGATCCGCGTGTTCAGCTTGACATACAGAGAGAAGTTGCAGGAGATGGTGGAGCCCAGGTAAGTGAAGTCACTGACTGCTTTGAGGGTGTGAACGCTGATGGAGATGCGGGAAGTGCCGTTGACGTTTTGGCCATGTTTTTCTTACTAGCTGAGTTCCTCAATGGTGGGTGGGGCATCAAACTTCTCCATGGCAGGCAGCCCACTGATGTTCTCGATGGCTATGTGGATGACTGAGTTCTCTCTGGAGTACAGCTCCTGGTAGTGCTTCGCCCATCTCCGTCTGTTTGATGCAGTCAGTTATGATATCCCTCAAAACAGATCTTCCATGTCACAAGGGCCGAACGTTTTCTTCATGCCCTCATACAAGACGCATGTGTTGCCACAGTCAGCGGAGATCTCAATGCCCTGGCACAGGTTCAGCCAGAACTCATTGGTGCATTTTACGGGCAAACCGCTGGGTGTTGCTGTGACTTTTTCGGAGTGCGGTTTGTGTCTTCTTTGAGGGCCCTCTCTTGTAATCGAGGAGTGCGACTTGCTTAGCAGCAACGACAGGCTCCATCTCCACAATTCCTGCTTTGAACCAGTCTTCATTCTTCCTCATTCTTTCCCGTAGGTGTCCAAGGCAGATTGGTAAGTGCCATCGCAGATGTGGTTCCACCATGATAAAGCGTTGTCTGTCGGGCAGTCCTCTACGGCCTTGTCAGTGGCTCTGACAAAGTGTTCCCACAGTTCAGGCACTGAAGTCATGGCTGTGTTGATTCGAGAACGTCTCTTCTGCTTGGAGCAATGAATTCACTTGGGCCAGAGACGTATCTTACTGCCGACCTGGGAGTGGTCAGTGTCGCACTCAGCACTGTGGTAGCTGCAGGTGACGACCACATGGTTGAGTGAGGATCTACAGGTGGTCATGAAGTCCAACTGATGCAAGTGATGGGATCTGGGTGCTTCAAGGACACTCTGTGGTGTGGCTTGGTGGGAAAAAGGTGTTCATAATACAGAGGTCGTGGAAAAAGCAAAGCCAAAGTAGCCACTGTCCATTCTTGTTGAGCTTGCGGATGCCGAAGCAGCCAATGCAGCAGGGCCAGGAGCTGTGGTCTGCACCAATCTGGGCATTGAAGTCGCCAAGCAAGGACAGGTGTTCCTCTGCACGCGCCTCTCTGATCTTGGCTTCCAGCTCTTCATAGAACACACCCTTAGCCTTGACTGTACAGCAGAGCATGGGGGCGTAGATGCTAAGGATCTTTGTTGGTGCAGAAGAGGCTGTGAGCCAGCAAGAAAGGATTCACGCTCTTCCTTTGGAAGATGGTTCAACTGAGGATAGGAGAGAGCTGCTCACTGTGAATCCAACGCCATATAGTCGGTGCTCCTCTGGCTCCAGTCCTTGCCAAAAGAACATGTAGCGTTTCTCCCCTCAGGCTGCATTTGAAGGGTAGCCTTATCTCTTGCAGTGCCGCCAGGTCAATGTTGAACCTCTTCAGCTGGTAGTCGATGATGGCTGTTTTCCTGGCATCGTCAACTTGCTGGAGGTCGTTAGAAAGGCTAGGATAAATCGTTCTGACATTACAGGTTGCCAACTGCAAGGCTGGTAGTTTGGGTTTCCTTTTTCTTTTATTGCCTGGTGCAGGGTTTACAGTCTGCTCTTTGGTCTTTCCCTATGCTCCAAGCACCCACTGAAGCAGGCAGACTGTGGTGGGTTAGCACCTTATTGGCTGGGGACTGTCCAGCTTGAGGCAGGCGGTAGCTGACCAATGGAATGCTATGATCCCTCCCACCGTCAAAGACAACCAGTGGTGCCTGAGCTTACCCCAATATGCTCTGGGCTTATAACTCATAACTGCTGTCTCCTGTGTTGTTTCTGTCGCTGGGATAGCGGCACTGGAGTGACCTCTCAGGGTGCAGGCCTGGGCAAAGTGTAAGGAGATCCTGGGGTGCCCAATCGCCAGAATTCCCCTCTTGACCTTGCAGACTGGATCCAACGGAAAGGACATGCCAGTACAGTAGTGTGTCAGCACAGCTGCAGGAGTTGCCATATGGTGACACAGTATGTCGACAGCTATGAAACTGTATTTCAGTCTGATCCCGAGTCAACTTTGTTGTGTAAAAATAAAGGTCATAAATGGATAAGAGATTATGGAGATGAGTCGGGGGGTTGTGCAGTTAATTGTCTGAACTGCTGTCATACTAATAAATCACCCTGGGTGAGCAGCCTAGGGAGACATTACTGAAGAAGTCAATAACATGTCGCTACTTATGTCACCCGTCGCTGACCAAACAACATTTACACGTTCAAAAATTTCCTAAACAATGACTCAGAACTCAAAAAAAAAAAAACCTATTTCAGGAAATCGGCTGAAGCATATTTGCTCAAAGTATAAATGATATGTTTTTCAGACCCCAAAGGAAAGCTAAACACATGAAAGATAGGGCGTTAAAAGGCCTAGGCTTCAAGTCCTCGACTGCTACTACTACTAAACAACTTTTGAGGAACGTTTCCGTTTAGCTCACTGACCTTATACAACACTCACTGCATTAGCAGGTCTCCAAAAATTACGAGAGAAAAATTAAATATGCTCGTTTTAGGCCTAATTATGTCATTCGTTTTTTTTTTTCTGGAGCACCCCTCCCCCCCCCCCTTTATCATTTCCTTCTGCTCACACACACACCCGGACACAAACAATATATTTTTTTTCTTTTTTCATAAACACGCTTCTATGAAACAGCTTTGTTTTCAAGATATCAACATCAGTTAGTACTTTCAGCAGCTGCCATCACGGATGCAACGTTCCCACTGTTCACACGTGTGACATTAACCGGATATGACGTATTATCATAATACAAAATTATGAAATAAATTGAGCAGTAAGTTGTTTTTATCCTATCAGTTTAGAGGGCAGTGAGTTATTCACTATTCAGCGAATTTTACAACTATTTGCCGTTTTTTTTTTTTTTTTTTTTTTTTTTCTGAAAGATTGTCGTCTGAAATGAGATGAAATCTATGTCGTAAAACTAGAACAGTTTCCAACTAATGGGAGAAGATACAGACAAGAGAAGTCAGCTGAATTTTCAGACCACATTTTCCCAGATTTCGTCCATAGTTTGAAAGGATTTTGCCTTGTGTTTAGCCAAGTAAGTCTTTCCACTGTGAGGATATGAGTGGTATACCGTATTTATTGTTCTGAATATGTTGAAATTCATTTGAAACAAAATAGGCGGAATAGCGATGTGTGATCAAGAAATGCTGTCACTGAAATGTGAATTTTCGAAGAGAGAGCTAACTTATCGAGAGTCACAGCTGCTAAAGTATGGTAAAAAGGCTGGAGATTGAGCTCATAATGATTGTCGACTTGTTGACGAATTCTCTTCTTTGGACAGCAAACATCAAAACGTTGATTCTGTCGACTGGAGTTCAGCAGTACACTGGCTTACTACAGGCTGCACTCGGGCAGTCATTTGGCCTGCTGCTGCATAACTCCAGTCAGTCAGTCAGACCACTGCATAACTCCAATTAGTCAGTCAGACGGCAAGATCAATAGGCATATAAACTTTTCAAGCTTACATTAGTCTTAGAATATTGAGCAACAAATTAAACGTGTCAAAAACCAGGATTGTCCTTTGTAGAGTTGAATATACAGCAAAATGTTTACATTCTTTAACTTTTTGTGAGGAGTATGTCTACAAACAACATCACACACACACACACACACACACACACACCACACACACACACACACACACACACACACTCTCTCTCTCTCTCTCTCTCTCTCTCTCTCTCTCACTCACTCACTCAACTCACTCGCACACATGCACACAGATCGTAGCCTCACACTTATGACTTGATTGTACCTCAAGTTCAACACTTTCTCAAAGGTTTATCTGACCCATAGCCATCATAACATCCATGCAAAAGTACAAGCAGTTTTTAAACAGTATGGGTGATCATGTTTTGTTTCTGAATATAGAATTTGCGCTTGAAATCTTGACAGCAGATATATATATATATATACTTGGACAAGTATTTAAGGTGCACTTGTGTGTTCATGTTTGTGGTTTCCTACATTTAGGTCTTGATGTTTGTGCAGTGATTGAGAACAGCTGGGTGAAATCAGCATTAACGTGACCTCTTCACTGCAAGGCTCAGCCATTGCAGAAAGCTACCATCATGTTTGAAGTGACAGTAAAGACACTGGATGGGCAGAATAAAACCTTCAGTGTACAGGAAGAGGTGAGTTGTCTTAAACACACATCAGTTGAATAAAGAAAAAAAGAAAAAAGAAGAGCATCAAGACAAGAAAATAAAGCAGTCTTTACAACACGGTTAAGAGAAACCGTTGTGTGTGATATTTTTCCCAGTTTTCTTCATGCTACCATACCATTTTCAAGTTGTCATGACTGAGAGGTGAAAGAGTGCGTTGCCACCAGTGATGTGTAACCAGTTGAAGACCTCTGTTTCTTGCATTATGACTATATATCAGATATGCACACATGCAACAGAACACTCAGTTTACCACCACTGTGACTAGTGCAGGTCATGAATTCATATTTTATGCACAGATTATTCATATTTGAGAAAATGTGCTTTGAACGTAAGCACATTGCATTTGCTTCATGATGTGTTTGTTCAAACGTAGATAAGAATGCAAATGTATGAATAATGTTTCTGATAACAAAAGAGTGAAAGTCTGTTACAGACGATTTTCAGATTGGACTCAGATTTTGAAAATGTGACTCATACTATGATTATGCATTAAAAATGCTTATCACTATAAATCATTATGCTTTTTTAATGCAGCCCATATTCATTGTAGTCTCCCATTTGGATTAGGAAAAATACTGTAAAAGAGAAATTTGCTTGTAAATGAGATATTGCATGCTCTGTGTTTATGACAGTGTGCAACTGTAGGATTAGTATGCACAGATTGCACATTCAGCACATGGATTTTGAAAGTATAGGTAACAGTTATTTTTAATTAGGTGATTGAGTTGGTTTGTAAACTTTAAAGACTGACTAACAGTATGTAAAAAATACTGTGTTTGCTGTTGAGAGATACAGCATATCTAATAGTTCTCAGAGACTTGTGAGAAATTAGCACTGCAGTAGAATGCACAGCTGATCTCTTCAACTAGCAAACACCTACAGCAGGCTGTTGGCCAAGTGAATACTTTTGTCACTGCTGGCCTGGATAACACTAACAGGTACACAAATAGGATTCTTTGAAAAAGTCAGCTGATGCATATGAAGCAGCATGTTAATATTGGTGTCTGCAACCAGTGAGACAGTTGAGGTGATGAAAATCAGCACAGCTCAATATGCAGATTTTTGTTAATTGGCTAGATGTCACATAGTTTTTTTTATTGGCCAGGTCTCAGACAGGGTGAAAAAAAAAAGGTTATAGCAAAGAGACCCTATTCTTATCTTAGCTGTTCATATTGTGTGTTCAAGTATTTGCTTTAATGGTGAGGAAAAATCTAGATATTCAGGGAATTAGAATTTATGATGCTGGACATAAACAGATCTAGTAGGCTGATGTTACAGAATTTCAACTGAAAGAAGTCGAAAATCATTTGAAACTTGCACTTTGGTTCTTAGGTCCTGTTAAGATTTAACTTTTCAGTCTCACAGATCTTCTATATATGAATCTGGGTAAAACAAGTGCAGTTTGGCTAGGAAGTAGGAAAAAAAACCCCTGTGAAATCCATTATTTAGAACATCTAGCCTGGACAAGAATCCATGAAATGTTTGAATACAGGGATATTGTTTACAAATAATATGGAAAATTGAAGTAGTAATATCCAGAGGGACTTGCTGATGTAAATGTTAATTATTTATTGAAGGTATGGGTGAAGCACCAGTCATTTAAACTTTTGCCGTTTTGGCACTATTGCAATTTTAAGATCTTTAAACTGATAATTAGTTTGTCAGAACTTGCTCATTTGAGGTTGTTCCTTCGAAATCCACTCAGTGTTGTCTTTTGTACATGTCAAAAATGGACAAAAATCAGCCAGAGAAAACACAAAAGTGTTAAAAATAGTGTTAAAAAAAAATGGTGGTATGGTTTTCTTGACTTTAAAAATATAAGATTTGTGGCACCTCTGAAATTTTCTTTGATTTGAAGGGTGAACAATCTTTCCATTTATAAATGGAAACAAACTCTTCTCACTAAGTTCCATAAATGGCCACACAAAGTAAAAGTATGGTCCAGAGTTAGTTTCAACATTTACTTCATACTACCACTTTTGGTTAGATGTCTGTGATGTGTACAGTTTTTTTTTTTTTTTTTTTTTTTTTTTAACAGAATTTGTTGCTGAACCACTTTCCCACTACAAACATATTCAGAATGGGGACAGTATAATTTGCTTTTGAAAACACTTGATGACAAAGATGTGTTTTTGTCTTGCTCAGTGTTTGTTGTTGTTGTTTGTGTGTTTGTTTGATTTTTTTGGTGGTTGTTTTGGTTAGGTTTGGTTTGTTTAAAATGAAAACGGAGACTTACTCAGTTAGTGTCTCATAGCTGTTTTCAGGAAACATATAGAAGTAACATCAGTCTTCATTATCTGGCAGGCTGTAAGTGAGCTATAGCTAAGTACTTTAAAACCCTTCACACCGCCAGACATTCTGTTTTGCATAAATCCCCATCGCCAGCCGTTTTTCAAAAAAAAAAGCTCTTACTGTATACCAGATATGTGAAATGCGGATATCTCTGGAACTAAACAACCAATTCTCATGCTATTTTTTGTAAATGGAGGAGATTCACTATACTTCTATTATATCATAACATGTTAGTAATGGTAAGTCAGCAACAATTTCAAATTTTTAGTAATTTCAAGTGCAAAAAAAATGCAAATAAAAAAAGAATGTTATGTTTCTTCTGAATGTAAAAAATGAAGAAAGAATGCAAAAAAACTCCCTAGAAGGGAGGGAAAAATACTCCACGCACAGTTGAAGAACAGAAAGTATGGTATTTCTAACAGAAAAGTGCATGAAACGGCCACAAATAACAACCACTCCAATAGCAGGGAATACACACACACACACACACACACACACACACACACACACACACACACACACACACACACACACATTCTTATGCCTAACTGGTACACATGTAAGAAAGAAAAAGGGAACAACCACACACACACACACACACACACACACACACACACACACACACACACACACACACACACACACACACACATTCTTATGCCTAACTGGTACACATGTAAGAAAGAAAAAGGGAACAACCACACACACACACACACACACACACACACACACACACACACACACACACACACACACATCCCTTTCACTCTCAACAGTAATTTTTTTTTTTTTTTATGAACACAAAGTCATTAATGTGCCTGTTGGTCTCTGAACCCTTGCCATTCAGCTGATCTATATGATCAGCTGTACACCCACTCAAACACGTCTGTGCTGCTCGCCTCATCGCATGTCAGTGGGCCATGCCCCCTTCAGCCTTGACCAGCAAGAGTCGGCCCACAGCGTGTGTATGAAGTTCGTTGCCTAAAGTCTTAGTTGGCTCCCTCACACAGAGTTAGTGAACAGTCAGTCAGTGCTGGCTGGCTCAACGCAAAAAAACACGGGGGCACACGCGGTAGGGTAGTAAGTGGGCGTCTCATCAGCCTCTCATAACAATTGGGCCATGGTCCAACGCCTCACGTTGGAATAATTCGGTCAAGCCCTCACTATCATGTTTACTCATGACTGTCTGGGTCTTCATCATCTATATTAGGAACATCTGACTTTCTATTCAATATTCCCAGCACTTGATCTGTGGTAAATGTACGGCAAGGTCGAGTACGTAAAGTGCTTGGTGGTGATGTCATAGTGAATGGAAAAACAATTCGAATGAAGTCGATAAAACACTGAACTGAATAGTGTTCTGACAGAGCAAATGGGTGTGAGCACGGGCCAGACCATCCCCCAACTATGACGTTTGTTTCTGGCTTTTTATCTTATGAACTACGATCGGGAGTTAGGTCACCCTACTTTGTTGCCAAAAGGCACCGTTGGCGCTCTGCCCAAGTCATTGCCAAAAGGCGCCTTTGGCGGTGAAAAGGTTAAAGAAATGAAATGTTATCATCACAGAACAATAATATGTTAATTTGACACAGTCTTTAAAACATAGTATGCTGTTCACAAAAGTATTGTGCAATAATATACTGATCCAAGATAATTTGTGAACATAATGCTGTGATAAGTGGGGATTAAAACTGTTACTAGTGTTAGCTTGTAATGACTGTAATTGATATGTTTTATTCTACACAAAATAAAGTATAGAATGGAAATGGTTCCAGTCAGGAGAGAGGGCATGTCATTGCAAGGGATAGGTAGTACTGCTGTATAAAAATGTGGATGGCAGATAGCCTTAGAACTGCATGTGTGGCTGCCAGTGCCAAGTACTGCTAAGAAGAGAGTAGACGTCAAGGTAGTACATTTGTGTACTTTCTCATTTTCTGTACACAATGCTTTATTTTTTTATCTTTTCTTTAGTTTGTATTTCAGAGAGGATTTCTATCTTGCGTGCGTGTGCTTGCATGAATGTGCGTGTATGGGCGCACGTGTGAGAGAGAGAGAGAGAGAGAGAGTGTGTGTGTGTGTGTGTGTGTGTGTGTGTGTGTGAGAAGTACATTTGGTGGTGTTTTGTCTACTGTTTCAACAATTGTCATATTCCTTGACTTGGTCAGTAGTGCATCACTGGGTGGAAGATTTGCATAATAATTAATTAATAATACTGATTGTGTGTGTGTGTGTGTGTGTGTGTGTGTGTGTGTGTGTGTGTGTGTGTGTGTGTGTTTCTATCCTAAGTGAATGTGATGAGTCATTTCATGTATCTGAAGTAATGAAAGTAGATGATCTACTTGGGAAGGACAAGAAGACAAGGGGTTTATACATGTATACAGAGCAGGGTCATTTAGAAGATTGTATCAGGTGTTATGAAATTATCAGTTAGAGCTTAACAGTGACATGTACAGTGTACACTATAACATGTTTTTGATTTGAGTCATTGATACAAAGTATATACATGCACACACACACACACACACACACACACACACACACCACACACACACACACACACACACACACAATGTGACTGAATCAGTGATAACGTACTTTTTTTTTTTTTTCTTTACAACCCTCTCCTCCCCCTTCCAGATTTTTACTCTTTAGCCTTTTGATCCTCGTGTCTTTTTTGGTTTGTGTGTGTGTGTGTGTGTGTGTGTGTGTGTGTGTGTGTGTGTGGGTGTGTGTGTGTGTGTGTGGTACACTGTTATACCAGTGGCATTACTCCTCAGCTACTCATTTAGGCTCCTTGAGGTTTGTCATGTCACAGGTCTGATGAGGGCAGTCCGTAGAGAACTTTTAATAACACATTGTCATGAGACAGTGTACAAAGGAGACACCGCACTGCTGGCTGTAGTGGTGTAGTGGTGAGGCCTGTTTTGATCCAACGTATGCAATACACCATACCCAACACCCCCCCCATCCCCCCTCCCCTCCCCCCCCCCCACCTCCCTAGTTGCTGATGATACATGCCTCGTCATGCAGCCAGCAAAAGCAAGTGTGTCTTGCCGAAGGGCATCATATACACAGTCTCTCAACAACATTTGTCTTGAACTTGATATAAAAGTTGCTTTGATCCTTCCTTTAAAATCTTACTTGGAACTTTGAGCATGGTAGCAATGCACCTGAGGGTCACGGAAGATGAGACACAAGTAGTATGGCAGTGCATGAGTGAGACACTAACAGACAGTACATGTGTGTTGCAGGCATGCGTGTGGGGTATGGTTGCATTGTGGGATTCAGTGAAAGTAGATTTGCGTATAGCAGACCTAGTTACTTTTTTTATGCGCGTCTTATGATGTTGCATGAATGTACAAAATGACTTGTGTTTTTCTGTTTTGAACAGATGACAGTTGCCCAGTTCAAAGAGAAAAATAGCTAACTCCATTGTGAGTATGCATAAAGTCAGAATTCGAAAGTGTGCATGGACGATAAGTTTACATGGATTCTTTGCCTTGCTGTGGGATCAGGGGGTGAGAGATGGGGGGGGGGGGTGAGGGATGATGGAGTGAGTGAGGAAGCTGTGAACCTGTAGTTTACTTGGGGAATGGTGAAAAGACAGAGCACTGAGTTTGCTAACACAAGATATGGCACTCTATCAGTGCTATTCTTTATTGATGTTATAACGTTTTATTATACTAATATAGAAGGAATGTGCTGAGCTTAGGCTTTTGTATAAAATCAGCAGGAAAGAGGAACAATTAGCCAGTGCAAAATTTCTCAAGCATTGTAACACTGCTGCTACCCATTCTCAAAACTTGTAAGATGAGAGTCTTGAACTTGATTTTCAAAATCTTCAGAAGATTGACAAAGCATATAAAGCTGATACACGATCAACAATACCACCACAGAATCTAGCAAAAATTTATACCAGTAATCAAATCAGGACTTTTTTGTCACACTTTAAACCACTGATCTGTCTTCCACAAACTTTTTTTTTCTCAAACAGCAAGAGATGAATAAGAAAAAACAAAATTGTGGTTAAATCAGTGCTTTAATTAGTATGGTCAGATGATCTTTGTGTTTAGAAAAAGTTAAAACTACATTGAATCAAATAGTTGGCTATAATTTCATTGCTGTCAACCCTCTCACATTTTTGCTGGAATTTTCCCAATATAGAAATTATTCCTGAAATCCAAATTTAGAGTGTAAAAAATCCTGAATTGC
>JADBJO010017401.1:25000-37780 GCA_016801955.1 Conus betulinus | reverse complement strand
TTCCAGCAGACCTCAGGTAATGTGAGATGACAAAAATCAGAAACAAAAAAAAAAAACCCGTACCACCTCAGAAGAGGAGGAGAGAGCGAGAGAGAGAGAGAGGAGAGGAGGAGAGAGGAGGGAGGAAGGAGAGACGATCTCAACAACAAAACACACACACAACACACACACAACACACACACACACACACACACACATTGTACACAGACAAAACACAGAACGAGAGCGGGAAGCGGGGAGGGAGGGAGGAAGGAGTGAGAGGGAGAGAGAAGTCGCATTTGTGTGAGAGTATTTGCCCAGACAAAGGGGAGAGAGAGAGAGAGAGAGGAGAGAGAGAGAGAGAGAGAGAGAGAGAGAGAGAGAGAGAGAGAGAGAGGGAGAGAGAAGAGAGAGAGTGAGGAGAGGAGAGAGAGAGAATCAGGAGAGAGAGGAGGGAGAGAGAGAGAGAGGAGGGGGGAGAGAGGAGATCGGGGGCCTGAGTTATGATAGGAAGATACGATAAACTATTTCATCGTCTCAAGAGAGAGAGAGAGAGAGAGAGAGAGAGAGAGAGAGGGAGTGAGAGGGAGAGAGAGAGAGAGAGAGAGAATTGTGTCAGGTACAACAGTAACCTCAAAGGGAAAAAGCGACAGAATAGTATACATGTACGCACAATGCGTGTAGTAAGCATTTCAGAGATACAGATAATTTGGCGTTCAACAAGACTTGATCTTTACCCAAAACTCAAGGTGATCATAGACGGCAGCTCACTGCTTTAAAAAAGAAAATCTATGCCTGATAAATCATAATTGTCACACACACACACACACACACACACACACACACACACACACACACACACACGCACACACACACACACACACACACACACACGCACGTACGCACGCACTCACTCATATGAGGTGAAAGGATGTGGGTACTGTTTTGATGAAGAGATGAATACCTTTGACCGACATCTTTTGGAACGAGCGACTTCTCTCTCAGTGATGCTGTGTCTCGTTTCTCTGTTCAACAAAACAACATTGATTTCATTCAGAAACGTCTGCCTCCTTAAGTGACTTGTTAGTGAGTAAATGAGAAATTAGACTCCAGACTTCACATCTTATTTTCATTTCATTTTAGTTCATTGTTCTCTCTCTCTCTCTCTCTCTCTCTCTCTCTCTCTCTCTCTCTATCTCTCTCTCTCTCTCTCTCTCGCTGTGTGTGTGTGTGTGTGTGTGTGTGTGTGTGTGTGTGTGTGTGTTGTGCGCGCGCGCGCGCGCGTGTGAGAAGAATTCGGCATGGACATTTCAGTTAAGTTCTCTACCTCCATGATGAAATAGTTAAAGGGCCGTAACTCAAAACAAACGTTGTTTACTTCTTGCGTATCCTGTGTGCTCTGTGCTGTCATTTCAACAACAATTTGGTGTCGTAAGCAGCATTGATTTGGAGTTCTGGGCCTGTAACTATTACACCATGGGAGCAAGAGTACCCAAACTTGTTGTTATTTACTGTTTACTGTTTATAGCTCCCAGTCCAAGACCATTCTACAGGGTACAGTGGAGGGTGGACATGTATCTCCCCATATCTCCCTGTCCAAGACCATTCTACAGGGTACAGTGGAGGGTGGACATGTATCTCCCCTTGACTCCCTGTCCAAGACCATTCTACAGGGTACAGTGGAGGGTGGACATGTATCTCTCCATGACTCCCTGTCCATGACCATTCTACAGGTACAGTGGAGGGTGGACATGTATCTCTCCATGACTCCCTGTCCAAGACCATTCTACAGGGTACAGTGGAGGGTGGACATGTATCTCCCCATAACTCCCTGTCCATGACCATTCTACGGGGTCCAGTTGATGTGGACATGGATCTCGCCATGTCTCGCTCGAACATACGAACAAAATTCTATTTAAAAAGGAAATTAGGATAGGCATTCATAATGCTTTCTTTTACATCCAGCTCTTTGGGCATAGATACAAAAGCCTACTATAAATAGACTGGGCATAAGCACAAATGCATCCGATTCAAAGACCAATTCACAAGTACAACGAAAGAAAATATTTCTGCATACACTCATGTCCACACAGTTCGGGGAGAGAGAGAGAGAGAGACAGAGAGAGAGAGAGAGAGAGAAGAACACACACACACACTTCCCGCCCCGTGGAGCATTTCTATGTACCTGGCTTCACGTTCCATTCATGTCTTCTTCGGCCCACAGTTGAAAAAAAAATAAGCGCTGGACTACTTTTGATGTGTCGGAAAATCCACGGCTAGTTGTAGGTAAAAACAAAATTATGAAGTGTGCGGTTCGAATCACCTTTTCTCCCATAAAATGTACAGGATAATAGAATCTACTAATTCACACACACTTTGTTAATGGCTACAAAAATGCGTTTCGCTTTGTGCACTCGGAAGAAACCGCAGAACCCACACATCAATGGAGTCAGCGAACTAGTCACGCTCTAGTACTTTCACAGGCGCTTGACATTTTACCAAAGATCTGAAACGTGGTGATTTTAATTCAAGGTTGTGGTCTGAGCTTGCAAAACGAAACAACAGCTGCAAAGAAGAATTGGCACCATGTAAACAAAGAAGAATTGGCACCATGTAAACAAAGAAGAATTGGCACCATGTAAACAAAGAAGAATTGGCGTCATATGAACAAAGAAGATTAGGCATCATGTAAGCAAGAACAGAACGAATCAACTGTCTTATTTCCCATGGGCTGGAACAGAGATATGCTGGGAAAAGTGAGAAAATGTTTCCGAAGACAGAAGTGGTTAGAAATATTAAAAAAAAAAAAAAATCAAGTGCTTTTGCCGCAAAAGTATGTACGTGACTGGTAACCCGCTCTTATTGCTATAGGTACGCAGCCGTTGGGGGTGAATATGATATCACTGTCACAAACATGTGCGAAACTTTCTGTGGCAGTAGTAAGTAAGCCACCGTATATAACGTTTTCGTAAATCTTCATCCAGGCGGGAAGTGCTCGTTCGAGAATGTGATATTGTTCGTGTGACATTTCGGTTTGTTTATAGAAACACAATCCTACCGCTGTGCTTCTGTGCTCTGAAAGTAAGCTGAAAGCCATACAGAAAAGCCTCATAATCATAAATCAGACTGTTAAGCCAGATTCTAGACTGTACATAATCAAATCACCGAAGAACAGGATGTTGGCTGAAACTTGATGAATAGTACATCCCCCTTAGTTTCAGGGGGTAGATAAGGTTTTCTGACCTCATTTCGACCTCTTACCTCCTTTTCCTGACCCTATCTGCGGAGCCACTGCTCCCTTGGAAGATCCAAACAAGGTCAGGTCATAGATAACATCTACGACGTGACCGAAGTAAATGTGCAATGCAGCAAAGGACGGCTGCAATAAAACCCGGTCATGACTGACTCTGATCGTTTGGTGAGAACACACCATCCCACTCCATAAGACCTCTTACGCACACACACACACACACATATATATATATATATATATATATATATATATATATATATAAAAACAGTAAACAAGTGGGGTAGTTTTTGCTCCCATAAGGAAACCTAACACACAGAGTAACTTCTATTCAAGACTGGCACAGCCTTTTAAACTTGAATAAAGTCAGACAAATACAAAGACGAACAATCTAATAGTGGGTGGATTGGGGGGGGGGGGGGGGGGGGGGGGGGGGAAGCAAGCGCAGGCTAACAACTAATTGTCTTCATAGTAATAACTTGGCAAAACTTTGGACTTAAGGAAGGGGGGAAGTGGGGTAGTTTTTGCTCCCATAAGGAAACCTAACACAGAGTAACTTTTATTCAAGACTGCCACAGCCTTTTAAACTTGATTAAAGTAGGGGGGAGAGGGTGGGACGTTGAAGAAGACGGAGAAAACTGGGAACATGAATTTAAGAAAATATGTTACAGATATGAAAACTCTTCACTAGCTGCATATGGGAACCATCGCAATCCCTTTTGAAGGCAGCATCGCAATCCCTTTTGAAGGCAGATATATTTGTATTGCCTGCTCCGAGGCCTTTCGTCCCTGCTCCGTGGCCTTTCGTCCGCTGGATCGGAACCCATCAGGGAGACACGGCTGGTTTATCTTCGCTCCTGGCGTCAAATAGAGACACACCACAGTTCATAATACCGTGGTGTTCTCACCACCAAGGGTGCAAAAAAAAAAGTCCAATAGCACCCCCGAGGCAGCCAGTGAAGGGTAGTAAGTGAAACCAAACTAAAGTGTGGGGAGGAGAAAAGTTGCTGAAAAACTACAGATATTATGCAAATAGTATAAAATGTAGGGGGACAATCTTTGAGCCTACGCTTGAGGGTCCACCCAAGGATGCAAGGGAGATCAAAACACAAACACGGACAGAAACAAATACAAGTAACCTCGATTTAATCAAAACGAAATTGGAAATGAAATGAGGCAGGGAACAGTGAACAATAAACAGTAAACAAGTGGGGTAGTTTTTGCTCTCATAAGGAAACCTAACACAGAGTAACTTTTATTCTAGACTGCCACAGCCTTTTAAACTTGATTAAAGTAGGGGGGGAGAGGGTGGGACGCTGAAGACGGAGAAACTGGGAACATGAATTTAAGAAAATATATGTTACAGATATGAAAACTCTTCACTAGCTGCATAAGGGAACACAATCCCTTTTGAGGACAGATATATTTGTATTGCCTGCTCCGAGGCCTTTCGTCCGCTGGATCGGAACTCATCAGGGAGACACGGCTGGTTGTATCTGCGCTCCTGGCGTCAAATAGAGAAACAAAGGCCAAGTTATTACTATGAAGACAATTAAGTTGTTGGCCTGCGCTTGTCCCCCCCCCCCCCCCCCCTCACCCCCCACCCACCAACTATTAGATTGTTCGTCTTTGTATTTGTCTGACTTTATTCAAGTTTAAAAGGCTGTGCCAGTCTTGAATAAAAGTTACTCTGTGTTAGGTTTCCTTATGGGAGCAAAAAACTACCCCACTTGTTTACTGTTTATTGTTTACTGTTCCCTGCCTCATTTCATTTCCAATTATATATATATATATATATATATATATATATATATGTGTGTGTGTGTGTGTGTGTGTGTGTGTGTGTGTGTGTGTGTGTGTGTGTGTGTGTGAGAGAGAGAGAGAGAGAGAGAGAGAGAGAGAGAGAGAGAGAGAGAGAGAGAGAGAACACTGGACATGTTTAATGTCATTAGCTATACAGCCTTAGTGACATGGAGGGAACAGCACAAAACAATGATATCGAAAACGAAAGTAACAAACATAAAATAAACATCAATCAATTGAAAGGTTGAAATACGAGCAAAATAGGCCAGTATCTCGACCATCCAGTTTGATATTATTCGTAGAAGTAAATATGTAAATATGATAACCAAAATATATTACTGATTCCTGTAGCATTCATTTTTCATTTGAACGTCGTAAGTCCTAGTTGATGATAACCTCTGCTCGTATTTTCAGTGCCTCTGCAATATATCTGGCATGTGATTTCACTGAATTATCGTCGTGATTTCAGTTTTAAAACTCCAGATGTGTCCTGATTTATAGCAACATTCTTTTGAAAAACTTCACACTTATCACGTACAGCACTGTCATTTTTACAATGAAACAAAAATGCGACTCATCCTCCCTAAGGAAGCCACACAATGAACAAGATGACGCTGCACAGTATAGAACCATCTTTTATGGGCGTTAGACCAAGAGTCCTTCTTCGAAGTCTGGAGAGACACATTTTATGCCATCTGTTCGTTATTACTGAAATATACTTACATATGAGAGAGAGAGAGAGAGAGAGAGAGAGAGAGAGAGAGAGAGAGAGAGAGAGAGAGAGAGAGAAAACATTTTGCAGCTGAAGCAGTGACAGTGGCGGCGACAACAGCAAGCACACCACAACAGGCATGGCACACTCATTCATCACCTTGCAGAGGTAGAAAACGTAACAAAAAAACAAACAAACAAAAAAAAAAAAAAAACCCAAGAACAACAACAACAACAACAATATGCTGGAAAATAGAAAACCTGAAGTCTATGCTTCTACCGTTTGCATTAAATTGTCACTGTTAACGGAAACCAGTGATGTTCCTTCAGCAGACATGTAGTCGAATCAGTCGTCTGCTTTCTGAGTACTATAAAGGGACCTGATTCTTCCAGATGTTTAAGTGGACAGACAGACATACCATACAACATGATTCACAAAAAAAAATGGCGAACTTTCATCACGTTAAGACAACAGTGGCAAATGGCCAACTATAAACCTGTCATATGATCAGAGGCAAATGCCCACCTATTATCATGTTGTATCATCCACCACAAGCTGCAAATTATCATCATGTTATAACTGCATTCCATGGTAGATGGCACACAAATCATGTCATACGATCCATGGCAAATGGCCAATTATAATCATGCAATAATTACAAAAAAAATGATCCATGGCAAATGGCCAGTCATCATCACGTACTATGATCCATGGCAAATAGCTTATCATCATCTCGTCATATAATCCATGGCAAATGGACAATTGCAGCCATGTCATATAATCTATGACAAACGGCCAATTATCATCATGCCACATGATCCATGGAAAATGGCCAATCATCATCATGCCATATGATCCATGGCAAATAGCTAGTTATCATCATGTCATAGGATTAATGGCAAATAGCCAATTATCATCTTTGGAAAGGATTAATGGCAAATAACCAATTATATCATGTCATAGGATTAATGGCAAATGGCAAATTATCATCATCATCCATATGATCCATGGTAAATAGCAAATTATCATCATGTCATAGGATCCATGGCAAATGGCCAGTTGTCATCATGTCATAGTATCCATGACAAATGGCCAATTATCATCATGTCATACGATCCATGGCAATATGGGTCAATTATCATAATGTCTTATGATCCATGGCAAACGGTCCATTATCATCATGTCATGTGCAGACTGGCAAACAACCAGTTAGCATCATGTCATATGATTTATGGCAAATGGCCGAATATCATCATGCCATATCATCCACGGTAAATGACCAATTATCTTCATGCCATATGATCTATGGCAAACTGCCAATTATCATGATGTTATATGCTCCCTGGCAAATGGCAATTATCATCATGTCATAGGATCCATGGCAAATGGCAATTCTCTTCATGTCATATGGTCGATGGCAAATGGCCAATTATCATGTCATATACTCCATGGAAAAAGGCCGTTTATCATCATGTCATATGATCCATGGCAATGGCTAATTATCATCATGTCATAGGATCCATGGATCATGGCAAATGGCCAATTATCATCATGTCATAGGATCCATGGCAAATGGCCAATTATCATCATGTCATAGGATCCATGGCAAATGGCCAATTATCATCATATCATAGGATCCATGAAAATGGCCAATTATCATGATGTCATAGGATCCATGGCAAATGGCCAATTATCATGATGTCATAGGATCCATGGCAAATTGTCAGTAAACATCATGTCATATAATCCACCGGAAAATAGCCACAACCACCATGTCATATGTTCCATTTTCTATATTCGTCTGATATTGCGCCATTGAGTCATATGACAAGTGGCCAGTACTCGTTAAATATATTCATGGCAAATGGCCAACAGCCATCGTTTCATGCGATCTGTAGGAAGGGGGCGACTATCATTGCATGATCTACAGCGAATGGCCAGCTACCATTATATCATGATGCAAATTGCCAACTATCATCATGTCATATGAGCTGTGGCAAATGGCCCGATATACTTATATCGTGTGATCCATGGCAGATAGCCCACTGTCACCATATCATGTGATCGTAGCAAATGACCGAGTATCATCGTATCAGGTGATGTGTAGCCAATGGCAGACTATTATCGTTCTTGCTTTAAAGACCAGTGAATAGTCACGTGCAGTGTCTTCCTTGTTATTTGTCTGTTTCTAAGCTTGGCGGCTCAGTAAATCCATTTTTGGTTTCGTTTCAACTTCCACCAGCAGTCACCCCACAAAGAGATCTCCTCTGTTCTCTCTGCACTTCACTTCAGTTTCTACGCAAACAAGATAGTATCGACAAGAAGGTTTCGCCGTGGAAGGAAACTTATTTCTAATGTATGTACTATCTCTCTCCCCCCCCCCCCCCCCCCCCCCCCCCCCCCCCCCCCCCCCCCCCGAGGTGTACAAGCTCTACTGGCTTCTCACACTATCTTTCAGGGTCGGAAACCACAAACTGAAAATTAAGATTCCAGCGTCCTGTCTACTCGACTGTCAAACGTGACAAGCAAGTTAATAAATGAATGTGTAAGTACAACTTGGCGAGAAATACAGACTGGCTGAAATTAAAGAGACAGAAAACACACACAATCTTATCCGTTGACTCACAAATACGCCGAGGGCGCAATTGATGAAAAAGAGATATTCAGATTCCGATGTCACACTCACAACGAGTCTCTAAAAATTGGTACTAAAATTACGATTTAAAGGCTGTACATGCACATTCATCTTCAGAAGTTTGTACCAGCATTCCTGCTTTTATCTGCTTTGTAGAAACTGTGGCTAGTTTCTTGACGGCATTTACTTGTAGTTAACCAGTATTAGAGAGAGAGAGAGAGAGAGAGAGAGAGAGAGAGAGAGAGAGGGTGGAAGGGGGGAGGGAGGTAGAGAGACAGGCAGACAAACAGACAGAAAAAGACAGGAGACACACGCACACAGACAGAAAGACAGAAACAAGCAGACAGACTGGGACAGAGAGAGAAAGTCGAGGGAACACAGAAAGAAGGACGGACAGACACACACACACACACACACACACACACACACACACACACACACACACACATTCACCTGTGACTGTGGAGTCCACACAGAATAATCTGTCCTTGCCTGTCCCACTAACCGAGGAAGAGAAGTAAGATACAGCACGCCTTTTCTTTTCCCTCGCAGTCGCTGCTGTGTTGGGGGTAAAGCTGACCCCATACCACTTCAACCAACCCCCGAGGAAAAAAAAATCTGTAATAGGTCGGAGAGGAAAATGAATTGAATGGTATCGAGCTACGATGGGACCTTAGCTGAAGAAATCAGAGCATGCATTGGGATGATGATGATGATGATGATGATGATGATGATGATGATGATGATGATGATGATGATAATGATAATAATAATAATAATAATAATAAATAATGATGATGATGATGATGATGATGATGATGATAATGATGAAGATAATGATGATGATGATGATGATGATGATGATGATGACGACGACGATGATGATGATGATGATGATGATGATGATGATGATGATGATGAAGGAAGGAAGGGGTACAGTTGTTGGGAAGGAAGGGGTGTAAAAGTTTGGAAGGAGGCAGTATAAAAGTCGGGAAGGAAGGGGTATGGAAGTTGAGAAAAAGAAGGAGTATAAAGGTCGGGAAGGAAGAGGTATAAAACTCGAGAAATAAGCATGCACTGGGATAAGAGTAATGTTGACGCACGGTCAACATTTGCCCGGACGGGGAGGGGCATGGGCAGCCACAGCTTCAAAGGGACCGGGTAGGACAGGTAGCCATGGGTTTAGAGATGAAACTATTCCAGAGGGAAGATCACAGCGGACACTGAAAGCGCCGGGACTAATGTCGTGGAGGGAATGTGGGACTATGGCATCGCTCTAGACGTCAGTTTGATGGTTGTTAATTCGTTACCGGGTTTTACCTCACCGTCCGCCTAAACCACACTGGACGACTGGGAGATTTACATTGAGACTGTGTATACGCGCAGCGTGTGTGTGTGTGTGTGTGTGTGTGTGTGTGCGTGCGTGCGTGCGTGCGTGCGTGCGTGCGTGCCAGCGAGCGTGCGTACGTAATAGTACTTCAGTTAACATCTGTTTACATATGTGATGTTAGACGAAGACGAGAGACGAGAGAGAGAGAGAGAGAGAGAGAGAGAGAGAGAGAGAGAGAGAGAGAGAGAGAGAAAATGCATGAATGTCTGTGACTATGTAAGTGTATGCATAATGTGTTTGTCTAAGTGCACATAAATATCCCTCTAAACATCCCTAGAAGATATCTGCAAATATCTTACAGTAAATGCTTAACTGGACTACAAATTAAAGAAAAAAAACAACATTGAAGGCAAACTTTAATCTGAAAAGACATCACACAAAGACATGCCTGATAATGGTGGTAAATGAGCTTGAAGAGTAAACAGTCAAACAGCAGATGCTGCTGGTTATTTTTCGATCTCCACAAATACATTCTGTTTCGTTTGCATATTTAGTTTTTAAGGCATCAAGTTTTAAATATGAGATATTAAAATAAATTTTCTGTATAGGTCTATATTTTTCACTTGTAAATGAGGAATGCTGTTTACATGTTCATCATTAATCAAATGAGTATTTCTATCAGCCACACACCAAGCAATGTATATTTGTAGTGTCTTCTGAGTTGGCACCAGACAGTTTGCTTTAATAATTGATTGACTTCAGGTAAAGAAAATGATATATTCAATACCGTGGCGCACTTTTCATTTCTGGCTCCTCTGCGCATCGATCAGCTAGCTCATTACTCCAAATACCACAATGCGATGGAATCCAACAGAGGGCGACATTAGTTCCTTTACATATCAAAACATGAATAAGATGGCATATTTCATTTACAATAAAGTTGTTCGAAACGATATTTGCAAATTTTATGGTTTGCAGAACAGACATTGAATCCACACAAATAACTACTTTAAATATTGATTGTGGCAAGCTAATTAAATGTGTCAACGCCATTATAACAGCTATCATTTCGGCGACAAATATTGATCTGCCTTTTCTGATGGAATATAACTTTTCAACCTTGTGCAGGTATAACAAAAGCAGAATCTCACTGATTATTAGACAATACTGAACCATCTGTGTAAACTTAAAGATGCTGAAGATATTTCTCTTGTATATGCATCTTTACAGAATAAGATGAAATATTTGGTTGATCAGTTTTGCTCACATCAGTGTGATCAAGATCAAAATGTGCCCTGTTTCTTTCCCAAGCTGGAGGAGAGAATCAAGGCCACCTTCGCTAATGTCTCAGAACTGACTGTTGACTCTTTCAAAAGATTTTAACAAATTGAAACCAATTTGCAAAACGAAAAAGCGTTTTGGCTACATTTTTATGTTAAAAGAGCTTTCGATAGTGTTTGGCGTGCCAGATTGTTATTCAAATTAAGAAACATAGGTCTATCTGGCAATCTTTTTTTATTATATCAGAGAATTTGTTTCAAGACAGACAGCTACAAGTTAAAGGAGAAAATACGCACCCTGAATTTAGATCATTACAAATGGGTATACCACAAGGCTTTGTGATGGCTCCAATGTTGTTTAACATTTTACTCTGTGATCTTCCAAAACATAAGCAAAAAGTATAGTCCCATCAGAGCGTTCCTTTTACACGATTTTACTATAAATTTGTACCCAGTGACAATTTACGTTATGTTTCAGCGTTACGCCCTCATGGATGATTCACGCTCTGTTCACGGCTGCCCTCACTCTCCCCAGCTCCCCAGTCCTTTCTTCTGACCTCTAATTTCATCGTTGACGTTTCCGTAACCATTTCTTGTTGTCTCACTCAAAATAGTACAAACATAATAACTTCCACCACCACCACTGCCACTGACGATAACAACAGCAGAGACATTGACGAAACACACACACACACACACACACACACACACACACACACACACACACACACACACACACACACACACACACACACATACACACACACACACACACACACACACACACACACACACACACACACACACACACACACACACACACACACACACACACACACACACACACACACACACACACACACACACACACACACACGCACGCACGCACGCACGCACGCACGCACACACACACACACACACACACACACTGCGCATAAATTAAAATTGGATAAATCAATCAATGACTAAGTTGAGGCATTTAAGACGAGGGTCTCGTGGCATCTGCTAAGCCCAAACTACAGACCTCTGTCTGGGACACCAAGTCCTGAAGGCTCTCAGACTAACAGAATACCAATTGTATCTCTTCGACTTCGCCTGCCCACTGCAAGGTCAAGCATCTCACTTTCATGAAGTTCCGCATTTGGAGACACCGCCAGGTGCCTCTGTGATACAACAGGAATGATAAGAGCACATGCTGCAGACTTGTTCATGCTTCCAGTGTGACAGTGTCAACCTGGGCCACCAGCATACCACTCCGCGGGATGTTCGACCACTGTACATTCTGCTTCGCACGGCAAACGTTTAACAACCTCTGTCTTAGCGTTCATCTACAGAGAACATTAAACGATCGGAGATGAAGGTCAAGGTGTCGACGGTCAGCCGAAATCAATGTGTAGGTTGAGATAGACGAGTAGCTCTTTGATTTGAATAAAGTTTCGTTCAAGATGCCACGTGACTTTGACTGACGAAGCAGTGTGTATCCTGTAGATGTGTGAAAAAACATATGCTGTAGTTACCAGGCATCTACGTTCTGGCGTTCGTCAGATTCAGATGTAATTGTCATAGAACTGAAATGGCATTTCAGGGAATTTCAAGGTAAAACACAGCGTTCAAATCTTGGAATACGTATGCACCATGTGATGTGTTCCATTTTGTTATTGATATCCAAATGATTTTCAAAAGCGAAAGAAACGTTTAGCCCCAGAATACCTTTGAGTAGAATCGATGTTTTCAGTGTGTACTATTTTGAGTTCGAAAAAAAATCTGTTCTGGTAAAGTTAGCTAAGTATA
>JADBJO010017401.1:20000-22500 GCA_016801955.1 Conus betulinus | reverse complement strand
CTAATTAAAGAATTCATTCATTCATTCATTCATTCATTCATTCATTCATTCATTCATTCATTCATTCATTCATTCATTCATTCATTCATCATTCATTCATTCATTCTCTCTCTCTCTCTCTCTCTCTCTCTCTCTCTCTCTCTCTCTCTCTCTCTCTCTCTCATGGTTAAATGAAGAAATTAACGCAGCTAGAAATAACTGTGAATATTTACTTCAGCAAACAGGAAAGGATGAAAACTTCAAGAAACAGCGAAATAAAGTAAACTCAATGGAAAGAGCTGCTGAAAGAAATACTTTAGCGAATTAATCGCTTCTAAATCTAACACTAATTCTATGTGGAAAGTAGTAAATCAACTATCAGGAAAAAAAAAAAAAACAAAGCATCTTCAAACACTCCATCTACAAACCTATCAAACGACGAATTGAACAATCGCTTCTCAACAGTTTCTGATTCGATTGTCAAGGAAGACTACACTCATCACTTAAAGATGTTTGTGCGTTGAAAAATGTAAAATCTGTTTCTTAAGTTTAAATTCATAAGTGTGCATGAAGTATACCATGAATTATGCTCCTTAAGTCAGTTTAAATCCCGCGGAGTGGATGATTTGGACAATCAAATACTTAAACGGCAGCACCGATCATTGCAGAACATTTAACCTATATTTATAATTTGTGTATTGAAAAATGTCATTTTCCTCAAGCTTTTAAGGATGCCAAGGGTAATTCATCTCTTTAAATTTGGTGACCCAAATGATGCTTCAAACTGCAGGCCCATATCAATTTTATCTGTTCTATCTAAACCATTAGAAAAGCATTTAAAGAAAATGATTCAGTCCCACTTTGATGAATATAATTTGTTTCATCCAAACCAAAGTGGTTTCAGAAAAAATCATTCTTGTCACACTGCACTCTCAAACCTAGTAGAACAATGGCACACAAATATTAATAACGACCTTGTTACTGGGGCAGTTTTTGTTGACTTTGCTAAGACATTTGATACCATTGACCACAATCTCCTTATTAAAAAAAAAACTGAAATTGTATTGTTTATCACAAGATGCATAAATCTTATTTCATCCTTTCTAACCAACAGACAACAGTTAGTTTTCCAGGATTGTAAAAAGTCATCTTTTCAACCTGTAAACTATGATGTCCCCCAAGGGTCAGTCCTAGGACCAGTTTTATTTTCTGTTTATATAAACGATCTTCCGTTAAAAACGTCTCATCTGACTGTGAACTATTTGCAGATGATAGTACAATGCATAACAAAAACAAAAACACAGACTCAGTGCTTGCAGATATACAAAACGACCTTACAAAACTGGAAACATGGAGTAAAACTAAATCATATGGCTCTACATCCTAAGAAATCTAAGTTAATGATAATTGCTACTAGACAAAAAAAAAACAAAAAAACTTCAAAACTGACTTAAGCAAATAAAAATAAACGACAGTGTTATAGAAGAGGTTGACTCTCACAAACTGCTTGGTCTAATAATTGACAACAATCTGTCCTGGTCAGTACACATTTCTGCACTCACGCGTAAACTTTCTAAGAAATTATTTCAGTTTAACAAAATAAAAAACATTTTCTCAATCAACACACTAGAAAATATTTTTCCATGCATACTTACAACCAGATTTTGACTATGCATCTACAATATGGGATATGGCTAGTAAAAACTGTCTTAAAAACCCTTAGAAAGCATTTACAGGCGTTCTATCAAACTTATACTTCTAAAATCATCTTCCATCATACTAATTCATGACTACAAAAATCATCTTCATATTCTTCCGTTTCAATTGTTTCATGTGAGATGTCAATTCAATAAAGCAGTATTTTTCTACAAAATAGTTAATGGACTTGCTCCATCATATCTCTACGAAAAAAACCCGAAAGACTAAACTACGAGACAAGGAGAGAATACAACTTCCCCGTCCTAGAACTGATCTGTATATGACTTCTCTTATATATTCAGGAGGTAAACAATGGAACGAAATCTCTGATGGCATTAAAACAAAGAATTCCTTGGCATCATTCAAAAACTGCTATCAAGATTACTTATTCAAGCTATTATAATTGTAATTCCAGTGTTTATTGTTCATGTAAATGGCATATTTTTGCAATGTATTCAAATTACCCAGATGATGACCTCTCTCTCTCTCTCTCTCTCTCTCTCTCTCTCTCTCTCTCTCTCTCTCTCTCTCAGTTGTACTTATATACTGCTCTTGTCTGGTTTTTGTTTAATTTGTGACGTGATTTTGTTTTGTTTTTGAGGACCTGATGAAAAAAGTATTGAAATGCTTATTCAGTTATCCTCATCAAAGATTTCAGATCTCTCTCTCTCTCTCTCTCTCTCTCTCTCTCTCTCTCTCTCTCTCTCTCTCTCTCTCTCTCTCTCAGAGTGGTAACTTTGAGCGCACCACGCAAGAATCCCATCACATTGCCAGACTTGGTATCCTCTGTCCACATGGCATCAGAAATGTATTGATTTGTTGA